>JARYGA010027996.1:0-71560 GCA_030545235.1 Helianthus tuberosus | reverse complement strand
ATATCTAATATGATTTTGAAAAGCTTCATTTATACCATAGCCTCATCAATTTTGAAAAGACCAATTTAAAAAAAAAAGACTCATTTCATCACAACCTGTTTTAATCGAGTTAATCATAGGTTATCCTCTAAATATCTTTTGACATCTATACATAAAATAAATACAAACAAACTAATCATAAGTCCGTCTTTAAACAATTTTTCAAAGTTTACCTACTTGAGCAATTAGAGATAAATATAAAGCAAATCACCCATTAGGTAAAAACGGTTGAAATTGCGTTTTTTCAGTAAACCAAACTTTATTAATCACCAAAAGAGGCATACAAACAACAATTAAGCTTCCAAAAAAACACACTAAGATACATCCAAAATACTCTTACCCCATTACACATCCAATCACTTTAAAAAAATTATCTATACACATACACTAACCAAAGTCTAAACCAGAGAAAGTGGACCAGATTGAGAGATTGACGCCTATCGATCTGTTAATCATCCACCAGAGAGTAGCCTCCTTAATGTCTTGCACTATTTTAGTTTGAAAAGCATCGACCCCTTTGAAGATCTTATCATTTATCCTTAACCATAGCCTTCATACTGTCATGAGAAATACAATATAAATCGGCATTTTTTTTTCGTGGGCGTATCCAGACTAATTCTACATACACAAACCTTCCAACATATTGATTTAGCGAAGATACATGAAGCGAACAAAAGACAGGAAGAGCAGCTTTTATATTTTTTTTTTATCATACCTGTAATCATTTTATAAATAATGCTATACAAAATTACAGGAAGAGAAACTGTTATAGTTATTTTTTATAATATCAATCATAATGCTATACACACCTTGTCGTAGCTTAAACACATTTCTTCAGATTATGGCCCAATTTGATCAGATTCTAAAAAAACGAAGAAAGATTATCATGAGATACTGTAAAACTGGGGTTTAGGATGTAAACCATAAAAATAACAAATTAATTTAGATGATTAGCCTTGCAGAAAACCCAAATCGGGAAAGTTTACCTGAATCATTAACAAAAAAATCAGACTCAGATTGGGTTACTCAAGCGGATATTAATCACTGGAATAAGATCGGGTATCAAACATAAGAGCACACATGAGTTGATTAATGGAACAAAATGATGAGGAGAAGAATATACATCAGTGAATCGAATAGAGATCAATTTCCCATAGGATCCCATTTAAGATATATAGATATAGATAAAGAACGGTGCAAGATATACCTTTCCTTCAACTTCTCATAGGATTTCATTTAAGAGTTCCTTGTAGGGGAAGGAGTCTGAAAGAAGCTCATCACCTAAAATTACAAAACACGATTTGAATTAGATATGCAACTCGAGTACAAAAACAATAGTCGAAGAAGACTCGAAGCATCCCTAAAATTACAAATAATATAGTCAAAGCATCTCATAAAAAAACATTAAGATTTCAAAGCATTCAAAATTTAAAATCAAACACAATAATGGTTTACTTCAAAATTAAAATTTAAAATAATGATTGACTTTAAAATTTAAAATCTGAAAATCAAATCACTAATATCCAATCCCGTAAATCAAGCAAACTTATTAGGAAAGTCTAACTTTTCAAATTTAAATTCAATTTACAAATTCGAAATTTAAAATCAAACACATTAATGACAGACTTTCAAATTTAAATTTAAAATAATAATTGACTTCGAAATTGAAAATTTAAAATCAAACACAATAATGGTTTACTTCAAAATTTAAATTTAAAATAATGATTGACTTCAAAATTTAAAATTTAAAATCTGAAAATCAAATCATTAATATCCAATCCCTAAATCAAGCAAACTTATTAGGAAAGTCTAACATTGACAAGCAAAACCAACCGACGTAGAAATAAACTCATAAGAGAGGGAAAAAAATATAAAACAAACAAAAGGAGTGGTTTCAAAAAACGTAAATGAATTTATTTATAGAAACACTACAAATATTCCGGAAATTAATACAATACCAAATTTATTAGTAACTAAAAAATACAGCCAAAATTAAATGAGCATAAAAGATGAAACCAAACATTATACCGGATAAAAAATAGGAAAAAAAAACAATAAAACTAAAATTTTTGATTAACATGTCCGACGAAGTTTAATAGTCCGGCAATGGCATAAAATTTAGGGTTAACCATGAAAAAAAAAAAAAAACAAAACAAAAGAATCATTAATACTGTTATAAACCAGACATTTTAGGCCCAACCCAATACTTATGGGTTTTAGGGTTTACACTTGCGTTTATCTATATATTGTAATGTTGAATAGAATGAAGTTGAAGAATTCAGTTTTATCTCTAATTCTCTTTGGTTTTTATCACGTTATCAGCACGAAGATTCTCCACTGGGATTAACCGGCAATCCGCATCAACACCGTTCTTGGATTCGAACATCTTCGTTTCTCATAACCCGGGTACACATCTATTCTCCACAATATGATATATAAATTTCCCGGTCTACTAGTAATATCTTGTATACCTGTATTTCAAAAATATGATGCACAAATTTTAGATTTCACAAAGTGATAACTGAAAAGATCCCCATTTATACAATAGAGAAAAACCCAAATATAGATTGTGGGATGAAAAACTGATTTTCGAACAACTATCCTATTTTTCTCTATTTATCAACCCTAAAGAGCTATAGAGAAAAATAGAACTTTTGTAATGGGTTCTTCGTAACATAAGTAATGGGTTTTTCTTTTATCAACCATAAGTTCTATTACTTATGTAATGGTTTTTTTCGTAACATAACTAACGGGTTTTTCTTTTATCAACCCTAAAGAGCTATTTTGTACACTGAAGTATTAGGATAATCCATAATACCCATAAGAAAAACAGATTATACGAACAATTGTTTTATATGTTTAGTTTTTCTCGGAGACTGTACTCAATCGCCAACTAGCACAACGGCGGTCACTGCCGCCACAAGCAACCGAACAAAACACATCAGGAATTAAAAAAAAAAAAACTGACCTGAAAGATCGGAAAACAACCGTCTAACCCGCCGCCGGTGATCGGAAAGATCAGCTATTACACCGTGTTTGTCACACCTACTGCAAAACTCTCACAGGAACCGTCTCCGGTTCAGTCGCCGGTTCACTACGAGAAGACGACAGTATCGTACGGCTCAAAGTTTTGTTTTCTTTTGGGAAGCCATTGCCACACTTCAAAACGGTGACAATCGCCGCCAAACAGAAACGTAACAGTTGCAGGTCCATTTAAAACCATTGCTGAAATCCCGTGTTTTAATCATTTCACAGTTAACTCGCGTTTCAGTTTTGCAAGAATCAATTAAGGACTTAAATTATAATCATGGCTCAAACCGTTACTAAACCACCTATATATATTTCAGTTTCATTAAACACTATCACCTCATTTCAACCTCACCCTATTGCTGTCATGGTGGCTGTTGGGCTTATCCAACTTTAATTTTCCTTATTTAATAATAAATAAACATGAGGTGTGTTACAACTGTAAGTCCAGTTGTATATATTATTAAATATATATATTATCAAACAAATTAATATTATGGTCAAAGTGGGCATGTGTTGGTTCTGGAAGTCGCCACTTGTCTTTCAAGTTCTCCACCTATTACATCTTTATTAAATTAAATTAAAAAATATATATATTATGTAACCTTGTATGTACCTACCACATCATGAATCTATACATTAAATAAGGGGAAAATTACGGAAGTAGCCGTTTGACCAGGCGGTTTACGAAAGTAGCCATTTGACCAGGCATAAAAATGCCCTTTCACGCTTCCCCAGCCAAGTGAACTCCCATTTTTATGCACCTTCAACCAGCCACAACCAAGCGGACACATGTCCCGCTTACCTGAACCGAGTCGTTTCATGCGGCTTAAGGCAGCGGTAGCGGCATTTCCGACAGGTGACCCGGCATTTCCGACAAGTGAACCGGCTTAAGGCAGCGGTAGCGGCATTTTCGACAGGTGAACCGGCATTTCCGACAAGTGAACCGGCATTTCCGACAGGTGAACCGGCATTTCCGACAGGTGAACCGGCATTTCCGACAAGTAAACCGGCATTTCCGACAGGTGAACCGGCATTTCCGACGTGTAGCGGCATGGGCATGAAACGACTCGGTTCAGGTAAGCGGGACACGTGTCCGCTTGGTTGTGGCTGGTTGAAGGTGCATAAAAATGGGAGTTCACTTGGATTGAAGGTGCATAAAGCCTGGTCAAATGGCTATTTTCGTAAACCGCCTGGTCAAACGGCTACTTTAGTAACTTTCCCTTAAATAAGCCACATAGGTCTTACTTTTCCACCCACCACATGAATTGATCAGTAAAAGCAAGCCCACATCAAATTAAGCAATAAAATATATACTGTTTTATAGTGATAATATTGTATAATTGTTAACAATTTAAACGTTCAATGAGTCGTTTAACAATTACTTAACATTTTTAAATTCTTTTATTATTATATAAGAACGGCCTAACGTATAAAACCCGAAGTTCTACCTATAGAACCCGAAGTTCTACCTATAGAGAACCTGAAGTTATCACGTTATACTCAAACATGCAATTTCTTATACTTAACGTGTTTTATTCTTTCTAGAAGAAATATGTATACTAGCTTCAGCAGAGCTATTATTTGTGATAAATGTCTGGTAGATAGTGGTAGTACTAACAATATTATCAAAGATATGAAATTTTTCTCTGAGTTGTCTCCGGCAGAGACACCCACGAAGGACTGCCAGTGATATACTGGAGGAAGTACTATATCTGGTGTCAGTAACCTTATCGAAGGCTCCGGCAGAGCACACATAACATTATCTTCATGTACCATATTAACTATTGATAATCCATTATATTCAAGTAAATCCAGAAGAAATTTACTCAGCTTTAAAGATATTCGAAAAAACGGTTATCACCTAAAAACAATATCTGAAAATAATATTGAATATCTTCAAATTACTTCAAACAAAAATGGCCAAGAAACAATTGTTGAACAATTAGAAGCATTATCCTCTGGATTATATTGTACTAATATAAATCCTATCGAATCATACATGGTGAGTAACCAAAAGCTGTTAGATAAAGATACATTCAATATATGGCATGACCGTCTAGGTCACCCTGGTAGCATAATGATGAGACGAATAATCAAAAGTGCAACCGGGCACCCTCTCAAAAAAAAAAAAAACTTTAAAGTTTTGCTACCACAAGACTTATCATGTGCAGCATGCTCTCTGGGCAAACTTATAACTCGACTCTCACAAACTAAATTGGTACATAAAACCCCATCATTTTTTAGAAAGAATCCAGGGGGATATTTGTGGGCCTATTCATCCTCCGTGTGGACCATTCCGCTATTTCTTGATCTTAATAGACGCATCCTCAACGTGGTCACATGTGAGCCTTTTAGCTACTCGAAATGTAGCATTTGCCCGACTTTTAGCTCAAATCATACAATTGAGAGCCAATTTCCCCGATAATCAAATTAAAAACATCCGGATGGATAATGCGGGAGAGTTCACATCTCAAGTTTTTAATGACTATTGTATATCAATTGGGATAAATGTTGAACATTCAGTACCTCATGTTCACACACAAAATGGTTTAGCTGAATCTCTGATTAAACGATTACAAATAATCGTTAGACCACTCTTAATGAGATGTAAATTATCATCTTCTGCATGGGGTCGTGCTATTTTGCATACCGCTGCACTGATTAGATTGAGACCAACTGCTGATCACGAATACTCCCCATTGCAACTGGTCTCCGGACGAGAACCAAGTTTGTCCCACCTTAGAATTTTTGGTTGTGCGGTATATGTACCAATACCGCCACCACAACATACTACAATGGGACCCCAAAGAAGACTGGGTATCTATATTGGTTTTAACTCCCCGTCCATAATTAAATATTTAGAACCAATGACGGGAGACATGTTTACAGCACGGTATGCTGACTGTCATTTTGATGAAACAATGTTCCCAGTCTTAGGGGGAGATAAGGACAAAGAAAGACTGGTAACACAAGAAATAACGTGGAATGCATCATCGCTATCAAATCTCGACCCCCGAAGTGGTCAATGTGAATATGAAGTCCAAAAGATCATACATTTGCAAAGAATAGTGAATGAATTACCAGATGCATTCACAGACACGAATAGAGTGACAAAGTCACATGTACCAGCATCAAATGCACCTGCTCGAATTGAAGTAATCCCAGAAGCGATTACTGTACAACGAAAGCGTGGGAGACCAATCGGTTCCAAAGACATAAACCCACGGAAACGAAAAGAGCAAAGTAACGCAGTTGGTGAAAACTCACAAAAGATTATAAGTGAAACCCCAGTAGAGGTAAATGTCCCAGAAGAGACAACTATGAATCCAGAGGAAAATGAAGTTTCAGAAGAAACACCGGTACCGAATGAAAATGAGATCTCTATTAATTATGTACAAGATAGTACAATGTAGAACCGGAATAAAACATATGTTGATGATATATTCGCATATGCTATAGCAACGGATGTAATCAATGAAAATGATTACGTACCAAAAACTTTAGAAGAGTGCATGCACAGAAATGATTGGCCAAGATGGCAAGAAGCCATAAGTGCCGAATTAAATTAGCTCGAAAAGCGACATGTTTTCGGACCTGTAGTCCGAACGCCCATAGACGTCAAACCAGTAGGTTATAAATGGGTGTTTGCAATAAAGAGAAATGAAAAGAATGAGATTGTACGATATAAGGCTCGACTTGTAGCACAAGGGTTTTCCCAAATCCCAGGAGTTGATTATGAGGAAACGTATTCCCCTGTAGTGGATGCGATAACCCTTAGGTTCCTAATCGGCCTCACAATCTCTGAAGGACTTCATATGAGACTAATGGATGTCGTCACCGCATACTTATACGGGAAACTTTAAAATGACATCTACATGAAAATCCCTAAAGGATTAAAATTGCCTGAAGCATTAAAATCAACACCTCGAGATATGTGTTCTATAAAGCTTCAGAGATCTTTATATGGTCTCAAACAATCTGGTCGTATGTGGTACAATCGACTTAGTGAATATCTCGAAAAGGAAGGATACAAGTCTGATGTAATCAGTCCATGTGTCTTTATAAAACGATCACTCTCAAATTTCACTATAATAGCAGTCTATGTTGACGATATCAACATCATCGGATCTCCTGAAGAGATAGAGAAAGCTGCTTAGCTGTTAAAGAAGGAATTTGAGATGAAAGATCTTGGTATGACAAAAATATGCATCGGACTACAATTTGAGTATCTGTGCAATGGCACATTTGTCCATCAATCAAACTACATCCAGAAGATGTTAGTACGTTTCAATATGGATAAAGCACACCGTTTAGCGTACCTATGGTTGTCCGACCGCTAGATCCACACAAAGATCCTTATCGCCCTCAATAAGAAGGAGAAGATGTACTTGGTCCAGAAGTACCGTACTTAAGCGCGATCGGTGCCCTTATGTATCTCTCAAATAACACAAGACCTGACATTGCATTTGCAGTACATGTACTAGCGAGATACAGTTCGAATCCAACACATAGACACTGGAATGGTGTAAAACATATATTCCGGTATATTTGCGGGACACAAGACTTAGGTCTTTTATATCAGAAAGATCAAAAGTCCCAGCTTGTTGGGTATGCTGATACCGGATATCGATCAGATCTTCACAAAGCAAAATCTCAGACAGGTTATGTATTCACATACGGTGGCACAGCAACTTCTTGGAAGTCAACTAAGCAAACACTTACAGCAACGTCATCAAATCATGCCGAATTGATAGCACTATATGATGCTGATCGAGAATGCGTGTGGTTGAGATCAATGATTAATCACATACAAGAAGCATGCAAATTAGAACAGATCAAGAAGGATCCGACAATTATTTATGAAGACAATGCTGCTTGCATAGCTCAGATCAGAGAAGGTTACATCAAGGGTGATCGAACAAAGCACATCTTACCAAAGTTCTTCTCAACATATGACTTGCAGAAAGAAGGGGAAATTGATGTTCGCCAGATCAAGTCAAGTGAAAATTTAGCTGACCTGTTCACAAAATCTTTACTAAGAAGCAGTTTCGAGCAACTATCACACAAGATCGGTCTCCGCAGATTGAAAGATGTTTGTTGAATTCAGGGGGAGAATTATACACACTGTACTCTTTTTCCCTTAACTAAGTTTTGTCCCAATGGGTTTTCTTAGTAAGGTTTTTAATGAGGCAGTACAACTGATCCGGTAGTATCAGTTTATTTATTCAGGTCCTGAAATAGCTATTTAACATCATCCTGAAGTATGTTGTTAAACTGTGTATAATTCTAAATGTCTGAGGGGGAGTGTTATAAACCAGACATTTTAGGCCCAACCCAATACTTATGGGTTTTAGGGTTTACACTTGTGTTTATCTATATATTGTAATGTTGAATAGAATGAAGTTGAAGAATTCAGTTTTATCTCTAATTCTCTTTGGTTTTTATCAAATACATATTAATACAATACAAAATTTATTAGTAAAAAAACAAAGATTTTCAAATTTCAAAAAATATCATAGTTTGATTTACCAAAAAAAAAAAAAACAAAATAACTTAAAAATTATAGAGATTAGCATAAATGATGAAAACTATCATTATACCGGATAAAAAAACACCAAAAAAACGATAACATTAAACTTACCTCTTGTGTTCGAAGAAGATTCAGACTCCTGCAATTGCATAAAAATTAGGGTTTATCATGAAAAAACAAAAAATAAAATAAAAAAAATCAATAAGAGCATCACTCTTTCAAAGACATCAAGAATAGATCCATTAATAAGATTAGATTCGAAAAATTTAAATCATCATCAGCAACACAAAAATACAGAAAAATGATTAAAAAAAAGTGCGATTAAGCATTTAAAATACATAACAATCTAATCTAGTTTACATACCCGCAAAATAAGTGGAATGATCTACAAAAAAAGAAGAAGAACAAATTCTGAGAAACTTGAAAATTAATGTGATTGTCGAAAATTATGAAAACTAACACAAAATTTGGAAGCAATTAAAACTTTAATATAAGTTATCTTGATAAATTTGGAAATACGTTACAATTTAGACAACTTTGATAAGTATCCATAAATTTCAAAAATTCAAATTTTGAAATAATCAGTCAAAACAATTTACCTAAATAGTTAAATATTATTCAAACTTAAATTCAAAACCAATGAGGTTAATATATTCATAATATAATCAATATCTAAATGATTGTGAAAAAAAATCAATCACAAAAAATACAGAAAAATGATTAAAAAAAAGTGCGATTAAGCATTTAAAATACATAACAATCTAATCTAGTTTACATACCTGCAGAATAAGTGGAATGATCTACAAAAAAAGAAGAAGAACAAATTCTGAGAAACTTGAAAATTAATGTGATTGTTGAAAATTATGGAAACTAACACAAAATTTGGAAGCAATTAAAACTTTAATATAAGTTATCTTGATAAATTTGGAAATACGTTACAATTTAGACAACTTTGATAAGTATTCATAATTGATATAAATTTCAAAAATTCAAATTTTGAACGATAAAGAAGACTCAAAATAACACCAAATCTATGGAAAACGAACCTGCTTGCAATCGATTGGAAGAATGATCAGCTCTCTAAAGGACCTGTTGTCAACAAAGACATCACAATTTTAAGGATTAAATAGAGAATGATGGATGAAACATTGCTTAAGCTTAAACAATAATCTGTACTATAACCTTTCTGGTATGCCAAATCATCACTCCCAATTGTTGAACTGTAATACTGTCTGCAAACAATGTCACCTCTGACAATTGCTCAAAATCTACTTCAATACGTGAATTTAATCGGAAAACCTAAAGATGAACATATGATAGAGAACATCAAACAGGAAGCGACATTATCAAACATGAATCGATATTTGAAGAATTGTTACCTATTTGTTGAATCGTTTGGAGAAGACAGTGATGGATCCCATCTTTCAAAAAGCACCAAATCTTGAAAAATATTACAGAAGCACTCAAGAAATGAATATAGGTATTGATGAATGCATAAGTTAGAAATCACTGAAACCCTAAGAAGCGTCGGCGGCTAGGTCTTCCAGACACCAACAACGCCACAAAAAGAAAATTGAAAACACGGATACATACCTTATACGCCGCATAATAAGGACTTGTTGCTTCAACTCACGATTGAAGATGAAGAAATCTAGGGTTCAGGAGATTGCAAATAACATATTAAAGATCGATAGATGATATCTAGGGTTTAAGGAAGAAATAGATAGTGTTTAACAATGACAAAGAAAAATCAAAGAGGGAAAAGAAAAATAACATACCTATGTTTTTCGAAGATCAATCGATGAAGAAGGAAGAACCGGATGCAGGAGATGGGTATTAGGGTTTTGGAGTGAAGTGAAGCATATTAAAGAAGCTAAGGAGGATGGTTTTGGCGGAAAAAACAAAAAAAAAGTGGTCTAAGCAAATGGCACGTGGCAAGTAATGGCTTAAGCTAATGCCATGTGGCTTAAGCTTGTTTTGCTTTATTAGAAGTAGTAGATCGATACAAAGTGTTAGGTGGTTGTTGATTGCTAATTTATTTTTGGAATGATTAAGTCACACACTTATTGACGGACCTACTCACAATTATAGATGGATGGCCATACCCTTTGAAAATAGTTTTTAGTGTTAGTTTTCGTCGAAAATCCCAACCGCACCCCTTAGAAACATTTTGCCATGAGTGTGATTTTGGAATGATAACCGCTGAATTGTTCGTTAACCGGTATTAATGATAGTCGATATCTTGAAACATTTTTCCATGAGTGCGATCTTGTATTGAGTTGTGATGTTTTTTTGCAGAATTTGACAAGTAGATCATTAATAGATGATGTGCTGAAGAAAGTTAGGAACTCGAAACCCTTATATATAGACTAGAAGATGTACCCATGTTTCAGTTGTAAATCCTAACGTATTGTCTGTTATTACTTCTGCTATAAAGGAGTCTCAGGTGGTCTGATCATTCACTCTATATTGCCTGGAGGCAAATAAAGGTATGCTCCTCAATTCAAATCCAGTTAAGAATGAGGTTTAAATTTGCTAGCATAGTAATTTTTTGTAAATTATTTTCCATGGTTTGTTTTTAATTACTTAATTTTTCTGTTGTTTGATTTAAGTCTTTCAGTTATTACAATTTTATTTTTTTTGGTCTCTGACTATGAACGGTGGATCCAGGCTGTATTTTATCCATAACCGGTAAAATTAAAAGCATACTTAAATGGAAATAGGCTGATTGAGCGGAAGAAAAGTCGCTCAAAGTGTATTTTTGATGCATAAACCTCTACAAGTTGATGTTTTGTTGCTGATTGTTGTTTGATTGGTGACTTGCTATTGTTGTTTGATTGTTGACTTGCTATTGTTGTTTGATTGGTGACTTGCTATTACTGTTTGATTGGTGACTTTCTATTGCTATTTAATTGGTGACTAGCTATTGCAGATTGAATGAAGACCGAGTCTGAAATGTACTTCTCTCGTGTTTCTCTATCAAAGTGAATTACTTTGACAATGAACCACACATCTTTGTGAGCATCCTCCTCAGTAATCCTAGCAGCAACTTGACAAGGTTACATTTATAAATTACATTCATTGTACGGTCGAGTACACCATCATTTTTTAAAAGGATGAGAGTTAGACCGATCTAACGAAAAATGGGAATGCAGGTGAAGATGGACTTAAAGAATGATGTTTTATGCCGATGGATGCTGGTGCGGAACTGAATAATGACTTTTAACCCTTTTGAAAGGTAATATCTTGCTTCTTATACCTTCGCTTGGCTTGGTCTGGACATGTCTTATTTACAAAACAAGTTGACGCGGCTCAGTTCATTTACAAGTGATCCAACTACAAAATATAAGTAATATGCAAACCGATTTTAGCGTTTTAGGTTTAATTTTTTCTCTGATTGCCGATTTACATTGATATATATTTTAATGTGTATAGGGTTTTGTGTGTATAGGGTTTTATATCGGTACATCGGATCGTATTTTGGTGTATTTTATAGGCTAATTCTGAAAATGATCGACGTCAATGTTTATGATATGTGTGATGACGTTGGTAATTACTTGTGCAGATGGTAGTGCTTGAAAGTAAGAAAAAGGAAGTTGAGAAGTATGATGTTGTTGTCAAAGAAACAAGCAAGCCAAGCCAATCAACGACTCAAGGAACTTCATAAAGACTATTGAAGAACTGGTGCAGTTACTCTAGCAAAGGGTGGTCAATTTGCTTCAAGTTTATTGTTTCCATATTTATTGTGTTTTTTAACTGTTTCTTAAGTAACGAAAAATGGAAATGCAGGTGAAGATGGACTTAAAGAATGATGTTTTATGCCGATGGATCCTGGTGCGGAACTGAATAATGACTTTTAACTCTTTTTAAAGGTAATATCTTGCTTTTTATAGCTTCGCTGGGATTGGTCTGGACATGTCTTATTTACAAAATAAGTCGACGCGGCTTAGTTCATTTACAAGTGATCTAACTACAAAAAATAAGTAATATTCAAACCGATTTTAGCGTTTTATGTTTAATTTTTTATCTGCTTGCCGATTTACATTGATATATATATTTTAATGTGTATAGGGTTTTGTATGTAGGTGAAGATGTACTTAAAGAATGATGTTTTTTGCCGATGGATGCTGGTGCGGAACTGAATAATGACTTTTAACTCTTTTTAAAGGTAATATCTTGCTTTTTATAGCTTCGTTGGGATTAGTCTGGACATGTCTTATTTACAAAACAAGTCGACGCGGCTCAGTTCATTTACAAGTGATCCAACTACAAAAATTAAGTAATATGCAAACCGATTTTAGCGTTTTATGTTTAATTTTTTTATCTGTTTGCCAATTTACATTGATATATATATTTTAATGTGTATAGGGTTTTGTATGTAGGTGAAGATGTACTTAAAGAATGATGTTTTATGCCGACAGATGCTGGTGCATAACTGAATAATGACTTCTACCACTTTTTAAAGGTAATATATTACTTTTTATAGCTTCGCTTGGTTTGGTCTGGACATGGCTTATTTACAAAACAAGTCGACGCGACTCTCGTGTTTAATATGTTTTATCATGAAGTAGCACATAAAATAGAAGCAATAGATCTTTTAGAAATATGCACATCAAAAATTGAATTTTAGGGTGGTTTAGAGTGTTTGGTTCATCAATTGTTTTTCGTTTTTTTAAATTGAGCAGTTATAGTCCAATTGTAGCACGAAGAGGGGGCCACCATGCCAGCTGTCATGACTCCAGGGGGAGCTTTGGATCTTTCTACTGTATTATTCAGGAACCGTCTTATTTTTGTCGATCAGCCCATCAACTCACAGGTAGCTCAACGGGTTATATCATAGCTTTGTTACACTGATCATAATATGTGACAACCCTCACCAAACCAGGTATCCGTACGACTAAATTAATGATTAATTACTGCTTAATTACTGTGCTTGCTTAAACTTGTGAATAAACTGCTACTTGCATATTGATACATGCACTTACTTGCATCATACTTTATTTGCTGTCACTCCATATTTTGCTTACGGCACCTTAGTGACAAACATGATGCAAAAAAACACAGTAGCACAATACACGGATAACCTATTAAACATGCTGATAAAGCCAGCATCAGGCAAACACTGCCTCTAAGGCCTGTACGAGCCAGAAACGTTTTGCTACACTAGTAGTGAGTGTAGGGATATAAGGGTTGTGGAACTGCGTCTCTAGGAATAAGTCACAATGACTGGATGTGCCTAAAACGTACTCTAAGTACAAAACTCAGCACTTTACAAAATAATTCAGCTTTTAGCTAACTAATAAAGTGCCAAAACATGAGAAAAATAACACTAGACACTTTCCAAAGTGTCAGAAATAAGTTGTGTCACTAAAAAGAGTATTAACGACACTTTAAAGCTTTAGTAACGCTTTAACGGATTAATATCCAACCAAACAACCGGACTATACCCGAAACATGAAAATATTGTTATTTTCACTATTTATCTTTCTCTAAACCAGTTAGGGTCCCTGAATACCCTAACACCCGTCACAACTTACAACACACTAGTAACTAAGTTAAACACTTAACTAACTTGGTTTAACCTAACTTATGACTAACTAGTTAGTTGATTTCGAACTAGAACCCCCCCCCCCCTCTCTAACCGGCCCCAACTAGGGGGGACATACCTTGTACCCTCTTGATTATTTTAATCCCTTGTTGTCTAATATCTAAGTAGCACATTAACCTTTGGTTAATTACCTAAACATTATCTATAAGATTAAGACTTAGCACCATGATCATTTTCATCACATTTCTCAACTTCACACTACACTCTCTCTTGCTCTCTAAGTCTCGGCCGAACACCCCCTCCCCTATCCATCATTTTCGATTTTGATCTTCAAGTTCCATCATCATACAAGCATCAAGGGTCATATACAAGGAGTCTTGGAGCAAGCGGAACGCGAAGGACCTCTCTACTTAGCTTTTATCCACCTCTTGTGCGCATAGATTCTTCCCTAGCCTCGAGCTAGAGGTATAATGCTTAAAACTCATATTTGAACTAATCTAAAGTGGTTAAAAGGATTTTTATCGGATAAAACTCGTTAACATGCAAGATGATGCTTTAAAGTCTACTTAAAACATTAAAAATGGTGGTTAATAGCACATAAGTTGTGTAAATGATGTAGTATTCGAAATGTATGATTATTTAGACCCGATCTACGATTGTGGTAGCTCGGATCACCATTTAACCCGATGTAGTCATGTTCTTGGATCATGACATAAGGTTATGTTAGAAGATACAAGGGTTAAAAGGTGTAACTCTACCACACATGAAACATGAACTTGTGTAAAAGTATTTTTACTTGCAAAATAGTGTTTAAAACTAGCAGATCTACGTATCTGCAAGTGGTATTTTCAAAGGACCAAGCGTTAAAGAAATCATGTTTTCTAAAAGACGGATCTCACAATAACAAGAATGATATTTAGAACACACAAGTGTGTAAACACTTGTGTAACACAAGTTTCAACAAAATAACTATCTTTGTAAAAATGGACAAGAAGTTGTAAAGACGGAACTTCTCTAAAAACAAGACTTTTACGAAACCGGATTTATTTATATAAAGATCCACTAAAGGTAATGAGATTTACCTCATATTTTCGGAAAAACTACAAGTTCATGTAATATATGCAATTTGTATATTTTGACTAGTTAAAATGTTGAAATATTGTTTGATGACGTTGAGAAGATTGTTGATTTGATTTGTAAAAGAAAATGATACGCTTGAAAGCGTGGCCACCTCCAGTTACAGAGGAAACTCTGGCGAAATTTTTCCAACAACCTAACACTTAGAACTATTTACACTACAAGTGTTAGAATTATTTTCGGACATGTTTTCAAAATATACATTTCGCCATGACTTTATTTACTAAATATTCGGAGGTGGGATTTTCACAAAATTTAACGTGATAAGTATATATTTTTCACACACTGTTTATGATTATTTTGTGAAAATACATAAATATTATTTCTAGAGTAAAAATAATATTTACGAACGTTAACGAATCCAAAATAATACGAACGCTTTCACCATAAATATATAAGTTACATCGGTAATTATATTACCACTCGATTGTTAAAACGTAACTTACGCACTTACGGAAATATTTATGAACGCACATGTATTGAATCCCCCATCCTTGGGAAGGAGATTTACTACCAAGTAAATACAGAAAGTAAACACGAAATAGTTGTCTAACTATTTCCCAAAGACTTAAACTATAAAGCTAAGGCACGGCCGTCCGTCTAATAGAAATTAGCACCTGTAGGTCGTCGCCCAGCTGCGTGAGCAGGAGATACTTGGTAGAGACGCTTCACTGTGAGTTCATGTCCCCCTTTCTCTAACTGTTTTCAGTTTTCTTAACTGCGGGGGTGAAATACATGTTACTTTGATTACAAGTACTTTATACATGGTATGGTTAGCGTAAGGAGGTTTACTACTTAGATCATGTGAGTGGGTAGGAGCAATATGAGGCCATTAGTCCTCATAACGGGACCGAGGGACAGGAGCGGTAGATCTATCTGGGTGTAGCGAGCCCAGCCCCAGGCCAAACTAGAAACGGACCTTGGGGTGACTTTGTCCACATACTAATGCCGTGGCGAAATCTGCTAGGTTTGAGTCTCCCTATTTGCACTTCACATATATCAGTGGCCTTGCAAACCATTGGTGATCTCAATTCCCTTATTTGCTACATACCAAAGACTATTTTTATACTCACAAAGGTTTACTTACTCACTTACACATGAACTCGCTCAACATTATTGTTGATTTTTCAACTTACATGTATTTCAGGAAATTAAAGGATCTGGCGCGGTATGGCACGTTTTCCCGCTGCACTAGTTACGAGGTCATCCGGGTTTGGGGAATGTGACTCTTTCCTGGACAAGTCACAGTCCTTAAACTGTTTTTATGTCATGTTGAAGATTGTGTTAGTTGAACAATGTCGTTAAGATGTGTTTTCGTTGAAACAATGTTGTTGAATTTGGTTTTTAAAACTTAATCAATGGATGATCTTGCATGATTTTATTTCATATAGCTTGTTATGGTTAAGCTATGGTATTAAGAAGTCACACCAAAAATAACCACGCTTCCGCAAAGCCAGGGTGTGACATAATAGACGAGAACGCAAATATTCTGGTGTGATTTTATTTCCTGATAAATCATATACATATTTCTTATGCATTTGAATATGTTAAATCATTACTAATATATGCGAATTATCGTTCTTTTCTTACCTAGGTGTATGTAAACTGTCCCGGTGGGAGCACCTATTCTGTGTTGGCAATCTATGATTGCATGTCTTGGGTAAAAAATGAATACATCGCTTAACATTTTCTGTTTGTGAAACTAATGAAAAATATAATGTTTGCCATTGATGAACAAAAAGATTAAGCATTAAATTTAGCTTCTTTATATCTTGATTTTTTTGTTTTTTTCAATCTTTTAATATTTAGCTTCTTCTCAGATTAAACCTAAAGTCGGTACAGTGTGTTTTGGAGTTGCTGCAAGTGAAGGGGCACTTCTTCTTGCTGGTGGAGTGAAGGGGATGCGATATGCAATGCTAAATGCACGCATTATGATACATCAACCACAAAGTGGATGTGGGGTATGATAAAATTTCTATATATCATATAATATTTTACAATTGAAGTCAATAGTTTAGCAAATAAGAACTAATGAAAGTTATTTATACCCTCTCTATTGTGTATTAGTTTGTTAGGTTCATTGCCTGTAAACGGGTCTTTAGCCAAAAATAGCGGCCGAAGTAAAGTGGTAAACGCTGGTCAGGTTGGGGGCAGCACTTCATTGCAGATAACTCGCTATGAATTGATTCCAATTTTTATTCTTGCGTATATACAACCCTGACCAAACCTGCCCATTTTACTTGGTTTACAAATAATAAAGTGATGGGTTTGTTTTTCCCTTTCAGTAGTGGTTTGTAATCTAAGTTCGTATTTTTACATAGTAATAAATTTGAATCAAAAAAATATGTTTTTGGTTGAACCCGCGTATTACGCGGGCATTAACCTAGTGTTACAAATATTTAACAAGACCGTCATCTCTACATTTCGAACCTATCGCAACGCGCGAATCAGTTCCAACTAGTTTAAATATTATAAAGTTGGAAGGAAAATTGAATTTTGAAATTCAAATATCATAGGAATAATTTGCTATAAAATCTTATTCAAAAGAGTAAATTTCTGTTTTCGTCCCCGAGGTTTGTCCATTTTAACTAGTTTAGTCCAAAAATCTAATTTATAACAAAACCATCCCTAAAATTTGCATTTCTTAACGCTTTTCATCCCCAAGGTTTGCATTTCTTAACGTTGTTCATCTCTAAGAATTAAATGAAAAAAACACCCTTAGGGATGAAAAGCGTTAAGAAATGCAAACTTCAGGGCTGAATTTGTTATAAATTAGATTTTTAGACTAAACTAGTTAAAATTGACAAACCTTAGGGACGAAAACAAAAATTTACTCTATTCAAAATCTATTAACTTAAAACTTAAATCTAATAGTAAAAAATTAAACATATATTTTTGAAACTGAAAATGTAAAACTTATTATTAAAAATCCATATGCTTATTTGTAAATTTCTTCTTACACTTATATTTCAAGACAATGGTATAATTATTCATACCTTATCATATAGGTAGAGTACATAATCGCGTAGTACTACGTAATTATGTAATGTACATAATCACGTAATGCTATGTAATTAAGTAATTATGTAATGCTGTAGCTAATAAACTTGAAATCAAACATCGCAGCTTCTCCATCTCAACGTTAATCCCACCCATGTTTAGTTTAACGAAATTTCACTGTTGCTTCGATCCTTTGATCTTCAAAACCCAACTGGCAATTGATAGAGACTTGAAACACTACCTTGATCAGCATCAAATAAGTCAACACTCATAAAAACTTGAAATTTCGTTTTGTTACCGAACGCCATTCTTCAAATCCACACATCACTGGAACTTCATTGTTTGAGCAACAAAACGACAATCCCGATACTATGTAAACCTTCACTGGATCTCTATGACAAATCACCTGAATACTATTTTAATATGACCCGAATTTTCCAAGAATTAAACAAAATCTGACATTTTTATTCCCCCTTAAATCTTGGTATATTACACCATCTTCAACTTCCAATGAGGAAAATTTGACATTTTGGCCCGTAATAGTCACACCACTAATCCGGAACGCATATCATCCACCGGTAAATGATTCACGAATACGATTGTATGCTTCGGTTCCCATGACTGCCCCACAATCGTCAATATCTAATATCTTCATCATCACAAACTGATCCAACGCATTCCCGAAGACACGAATATCGGAATATGCCGTGAAAAACGAACGCGTAAAGTCTCGAAAAAACATGTTCCCAAAATTTTTCACAACAATCATCCTCTTATTTTTTCATTTTCCGGAAATTTTTCGTTCAAGATAATTTTCCGGAATCTTATTTAGGAAGATGATTGCATCTTGGTCACATCACGGGTAAACACCTCGAAACGAATCAACTTGAAAACACCATCCATCTTCACAGTCTTCATAATCACTTATCGATTGAATGAAAGAGCAAACAATTGAGCAATAGTCGAACAATAAGTCAAATGATTGAACAATAGTGCCAAACGATTGAGCCACATGCTTAGCGACTGAACAACACTCTAAACGAGTGAACGTGTCGATTTGCATTATACTTTTTTTTAATAGGACAAGTAGGTAAACTTGGTCAAGAGTTGGCAAAATATGTTTAGAAGTTTGTAGAATGTCATAAACATTTTATAAAAGTAACTCAGATTAGAGTTGTAATAGTAACTGATTTTGTAATGACATTTAACACATTAGTTATTTGTATAGCTCAATAAACTAGACATAAAAAAAGTGTTTGCGAGTGCAATTAGAGGTGCTAACATGTGTTCGGTTAGTGAGTTTGTATACCCCAGCCCTAACACAAAATGGTTACTCAATTTACTTAGACGTGTTGAAAAGTTAAACCATAACCCAGATTTGTGTAACACGATTATCAAAAGGGTTGGTCAGGTCATTCGTTAATGGGTTGGCCCCTAGAACTACAAAAGGCTCATTGCATTTTTCGTAACATTTGTCATAACTATGGGGTATGCTTATTTTCTCATAACATCGAGGGACCCGACATATTAAAGATTTTATGAAGAGGCTGAGGAAAAAGCACAAGTTTGATGTGGGAAGATTCATGAAGTTACAAAAGAAAGGCAAGTGACCTCTGCATACACACCCTTCAGCCAAACATGATTTGAAGTGGTGGAATTAGAAACTCTATGATATGTTAACTACAGAAGAACTAAATTAATAAATTTGAATTTTTTTTTTGACATATGTTTTGACTTTTGACTTTCGTTGATCATTTCTCATTCTATTCACACCCACAAATTTTGTAAGGTGAAATTCCGGATATTTCACTGCCCTTTGTGGGTTATAATATTCTTGACTTTCGTTTTAAGCTGACCATTTCACTAATGCTCACTTTTGGGCTTACTTTTTTAATAGTGTAAGAAGTGATATGAGTTATAAAATGTCAATGTTCATGTTTAGCAATGTATTTTCATATCTAAACTTAAAAACACTTTGTGACTTTGTGTTCCTTTAGACACGAACTGGGTCGTTGGCTTGTGGGTTGAAATTAACGGAACATGTGTTCATGTCAAAGACATCAAACCATATAACTTAGACATGGAGACACGTCTTGTGTAGCCTGTAATAAAATGGCTTAAATAGGTTGATGAGTTAGACTTGTATGTTATATGTATTTTTACTCTATCCTAAACAAGTTGGTAAATTAACCTGTGTATTTACAACCTAACCCAAACATGTCTTGTTTTATTAAACGTGTTAGGCAAATGAGCCAACCCTTTACGGTCCGAACCCAATTAGTTTATACCTAGCCCAACAAAACCACAACTGTGAAATCGCCCAATTAGAATTGTTATGGTTATTGTATATGCTGTTGGCCGCATTGTCATGGGTAAGCGAAAAAAAGGACGCCACCATTTTGGCGCAGTTCTTCAAGATGCAAGATAAGTCAACACTTGCATAAATTTTTTTACATTTTTAAAATTGCATCGTACGTAAAAAATAAGAAGTTAGTTCATGATTTTTATTTTCATAATACCATGTATGACTGATATTTTTTATTCGTGTGTTCATTATTATTTAATTGAGATGTGTAAAGCGTATGACACATATAGTCACATCGATACTACGAATAAAAAAACTAATAAACGTACTACACAATATATTACGATAAGATTAATAAACTATAACAAATAACGAGTAACGCGTTGTAAATTCTCACCATCGCAGCATTGCACGAGTTTCCTACTAGTATGTGTGTGTGTGGGGGGGGGGGGGGGGGGCACGTGTGTGCGCGCATGCATGTTTATGTGTGTAGATTCAAATAAGAACTGCTAAGTATTTAAAAAAAAAAACAAACAAATTAGTTGGTTGTAGATAGGCCAGAGAACACACGAGTAGGGCAAGTGTTGTAGTGTTTGGGCAAGAGAGAGGGTAATAATGTAGTGTTTTCCATCCACCTTTATAGTGGAAGGTCCAATATAACTAAATTTGTTGCAACTACATGCATCTACACAGCCGTCCCCGAGAATCCTCAATAATCCGAAGATACGGGACGAGTAGAAAAAAGAAGACCCAAAGTACAATTTCTTTTTAAAAAATATATATACCAAAAGCTTAAATTATGTGTTTTAAGATTATCATATCCAATTAGATCAGTTTCATATCTAAATACTTCTAGTTGTTTGTTTAGATTTGTTACATTTTTAATTGGATTCTTGTCTGAAACTTTTGTTTGAGGGCTTCGTTTATTTGTTGCTGGGTTTATTCAACTGTTGGACCTGAATCCTTTGCTGCTGGGCCTGCTTGGTTCTAGAGGCTTAAGTCATGCAATGGTCTCCTATGGTTAGAAGTCTGATCGTGAATAAAAGGGACAGTTGGATAGGCCGCTTCTTAGCAACTCAATTAAATTGCTCTCACCATAAAGTTTATGTGTCTTCTTCATTTTAGTCTAGGTTTCATCCGCTCGTTCTTTTGAGCGTGAAGCTTAGGGTGTACGGTGTGGGAGTCGGCAAAGGGCGGCAAACGGGTTTGCCGATCGGCAAACTCCGCCGCCGACCCAATGCCGACGCGGCAAACCAAAGGAACCGGGGACAGCTTGCCGACTCGGGAACCATGCTTTTTTGACCGTTGTTTTGTCTCCAACGGTAATAATACCGTTCAAAGTAAAAAAGAAATTATTTTTTGTTTTAAAAAATTACACTATAAATACTAACCAAATATCTTCATTCTGATCCTCTTTTACTACATTTCAATCTATAACACTTTCAAATATTTTGAAAAAAATGGAAGGCTCAAAGAAGGGTGAAGGCAAGAAGAAAATGGTAGGGTCCGGTTCGAAGTCGAGGGCTCAAGATAAACGTGGTTCGGGTGGTACTAGTGTCCCGTTTAATCCGCAACTTGGGTTTGCGAATCAAACCCAACCTCCATTTTATTTTAACCAACCCATGCATCAACCTTTCGGTTATGATACCCAACCCACCCAAAATTGGAAGCAACACGGTCCGAGGATGACTCAACCCGGTTATTATGAATACTCCCCAGAAGCGCAAAATGCTTTTGACCCGTTTGCTTTTCAAAACCCAATGTCACAATCACCAAGAGACGTACAACATGACGCCGATGAGGAGTTCGTGCCGGAAACCCAAGAACAAGAGTTAGATGATGAAGATGTTGCGGATGAACCGGAAAGAAAAGGAAAAGCCAAACGGGAAACTTGGACGCCTAGACAAGAAGAGGCGTTGGCAAAGGTTTTTGTTCATTGCACTTTAAATAAAAAGAAAGGCAATCAACAAAAGAAGGATGTGTTTTGGAAGAAAGTTCTAAACCACTACAATGAAACGGTCGGAGGAAGTAACCGAACCCACCACCAAGTTCGCTCAAAATGGATGACGATGCAAACAAAAATTAACACATTCAACGGGGGATATTTTTTTATACGGTTTATTTTTTAACGAAATATTATTTTTTAACGAAATATTATTTTAGGATCGTTTACGTCCTAGCGGGAGTGACGATGCTTATGTAATGAAGCAAGCGCTAAAGGATTACAAAAGCAAAGAAAAAATGGATTTCGCTCATGTTGCGGCTTGGGAGGTTCTTAGAACAAATCAAAAGTGGTCGCCGGTACCTTTGATGAATGAAGAAAGCTCCAGCTCGGGTCGAAAAAGAAAGTCTTCGGATTCGGGAAATTATACACGAGGATCACCGAATGTCGAAATCTCGAGCGGATTCGATCTTCCCGACATAAACGAGGATCCTTCACCACCACCAAGACGAGAAACGAGGAAGAAGAAAAAGGACAAAGGGTCGTCTTCAAGAACCGAAGATCCAAGAGATATAACACATAAATTCGAAGAGTACAAGACCATGAAAAAAGAGATAATGGAAATTAAACGTATACGAGAGGAAAAATACTTGACCTTGGCGGATGAGCAACGAGAGGCGTTGCGACAAACAATGTTCGACAAGGACTTGGAGACGTATAATCGGCCTACCGACAATGTTCACCCTGCTATGTTGGCAATCACACTCGCTAGAAAACGTGAGATCGCAAAAAAATATGGATGGCCTTGTGATTTTTAGTTTTTTTTTTTTTTTTAAGTTAGATTTTATTTAAAATGTAATGTTTTATTTTTATTTAAGATGTAATGCTTTATTTTTATTTAAAATGTAATGCTTTATTTTTATTTATAAAAAGTTTATGTTTTTTCCATTTTATCTTAAATTAAAAAAAAAAAACAGAAAACAAAAAAAAAAGTTTGCCACTCAGCAAGTGTTTAAACCATTGCCAACAATTTTCAGCAAAGTTTAAACACTTTTGACTGATTGACATGGCGCGCTCTGATTGGTCAGTTTTTTGGTTTGCCACTCCAAAGTGTTTAACCACTCCCTACACCTTTAGTTTTTGAGTTGATAACAATATATAAAAATAAATATATATACTTTTTAATCTTTTGAGCCCCTCAAAGAGCGGGCCGTAGGAGGCCTCCCACCAGTAACGAAGCTAGCCCTTTAATTCATGGATACCCAATTTTTTTTACCATGCAATCATACAATAATAAAAAAACAATAATAACTACAATGAGAATCGTTCAATCATACAATAAAAAAACCAATAATAATTACAATGATAAAAAAAAGATAATACCTACTTCCTCCGTCCCACTAAAAGTGTCCTATTTTGAATTTTTAAAGTCTTTATTTATAAACTTTGACTTTAATTATATATTTTTTTTGTTATATAAAACTTGATGAAAATTAACCCGATAAAAACACTTGTAAAACACACTCAAATCACATAACTTTCATTAAGTATTATCTAACACAAACAAAATTATTTAAGGTCAAAGTTTATAATAAAGACTTTAAAAATTCAAAATAGAACACTTTTAATGGGACGGAGGGAGTAATAGATATGATTTTTTTTCATAGCTTGAAATCGTTGCATCAAGTCATCGTCTTTTACTTTATCAAAAGTTTCTTTTTTCGACCGCACAAACCATAGGATTGTTCAAATATTCCGGGCCTATTCGATTGCGTAAATCCATCTTGACAAACTTCAATTTAGAAAAAAAAAATCTTTCAACGGTTGTTGTTTCAACCGGTAAAACCAAAGCTAGCTTCACTACCCAATAAACTAAAAGACTAGAACTATATGTTCCGGTTTCCACCAAAAGACGAGCAAGATCACTTATTCCATTCAAGTTAGCAAATCTATCATCATCGCTTAGAGTGTAATAAAATGACTTAATATTACCCAAAAGAGTCCCTAATTCTTGTGTAGTAAAATCATCCGTATACATCTCAGCAAACGCCAATATCTTCGATAGGTCAAACTTAGAAAATCAGTTATAAGGATTTAAACCCGACATATTTTTTTATCAAACTAATTGTTACCTCACTAAATCGATTTCCTAATTCTTGAAGTTGCATATCCAAAACATCATTAAAAATGTCAACTTCAAAATGATGTCGATTTGTAATGAGATTCTTTCGGTTTCTTGGATTACAATAACTTTCTGTCATGTCCACCATTGTAATGTTGTTTTACTCACAAAAGGAAGTAACTTTTTCAAACATTGACTCAAACCCATTTTGTCTTAAAGCATTTAATGCTCGTTTTGTTCCGTTTATCAAGTTGACTGCTTCTAATTAATCTTTACTTTTTTGTTCATGATGTTTTGAGAGAGCATTTGTGTAGCTTAAAACATCTCCCATTAAGTGCATATAAAAAACAAACTCAAGTTTTTTTAAATACGATAGAATACCTTTTGCATTTGTTCGTTGTCGACTACAATCTCCATCTTCTTTAACATATTGAAGTGCGGTAACAACTTCCAGAAACAACCTAAGCAACCCATCGTGTATCACCGGCTCGTGCTAGGGAAACCTCTTGGTTTAATCATTTTCCCTTCTTAATCTCACCATCAAGTATATATTTTTTTTCCACTCTCGCTTTTTTGCCTCCTTTATCATATCTATCCGTTTGCAAGAAGCAGAAACCGTAGTAACAACAATAGAAAGGTATTCGTAGAAAGTTTTGACACTGATATGTTTTTTTTTTCTTTTTTTTTTTTGAAACCGCCATAGTCATCAACTGAAGATGATGAGCAAAGCAATGGATGTAATATGCTGACAGGTTATCTTTCAAATCAGAGCTTTTAACCCATTAAATTATCCCCGCATATTGCTTGCACCATCATAACCTTGCCCCTTACCTATTTAAACAAAAAATAACATAAAAACAAATAATGACTTTTAAAGTTTTTGTAAAGAATCTATAAAACTTATTACTTACTTGCTTTATGCTTAACTAGTTATTTTCTAGTAAAGAATCAATGACTTGTTTAAGAGTAGAAGAAGATGTGTCTCTCACATGAATAATTCTAATAAAACTTTCTCTAACAACCCCAAGTTTATGAACAAATCTAACAACTACAATTATCTATTCCTTCAAAGATATGACATTAGATTCATCAACCAACAACCCAAACACATCATCTTTAATTTCCGTACAAATATTTTTGGTTACTTCCTTTGCAAAGCATTCGATAATCTCCTTTTGTATCTTTGACGATGTCAATTTATTGTTCTTTTTTGCGTTCCCCAATGTGTACTTACCAATTTTCGGATGGTTAGTACTAATCAGCTTTAACACCGAAAGAAAAACTCCTTGAGAATTAGATTCTTCCGATTCATCATGGCCATGAAATGGTAAAGAGTTTTTCAAACAGAATCTAGAACTCATAACAGATCCAAGCAATCGATAATAATTTGCAATCTTTTCTTCTTTGGTCAGTTTGTTTAAATTATCATCTATGTGTTCGTCTTGTTTAATGAGATTGTGGCATTTGCACTGCCTTTAAATGATGACTATCAACTTTCACAACATGTTGTTTAAAGGAACCCTTTTTACTTCAATCACAAAAACCTTTAGAATTAGGTGACCATGTATATCTAACTCCTTGATTACCAACATCTTCTTTAAAAAAGTAACAATATAAACAAAATGCTTTATCTAGTTTAGTACTATACTTTAACCACTTATAATCATTAAACCAATCAACAACAAAACATCTTTTTTTTTTCCATAATAGTCTTAGGAAGGAAATTCATGACTACGCGGTTGAAAAGCCTCTTTAACAAGATATGCCCTTTTTATGTCATCTGTTTGATTAAGGTGATAACTAGCAATAGGTGGCCTATCATAGGGATCCGATGGAATATCATTCAAATCGATAATACCTCGTATTATAGGAATTGAAGTTGTAGGATTACTTGGACCAATATCAACATTTTATTGCATATTATCATTTGTAACTGGTGTGTGCGAAGCGTGATATGATTTTATTGATATTTTAAGCCCATTTCACGCATTAGTCAAGTTTTAAATTTATAAAACACGATATTCTACTAACACCAAACACACACTTGGGCAAGTGCACCCATCATGAGCGTAGCGTAGCGTTGGTAAGATATCGAGGTCGTCCAAGGACATAAGAGCTTTTGGTACCGGTTTATCCTCAACGTCTAATCAATCTAAATTTTTTTGAGAAAAAGTTTTAAACATGAAAATAAAAACTAAATATGCAGAAATAAAAATAAAATAAATACAGATAGACAAGATGAATCACTTGGATCCAACTCGCATTTTAAGTACCCTTTGATGTTTTTTGCACTTTCGGACTTTTTAAGAGATTATCTTAGTTATAGTAGTAGGCCCCTCTTTTGAAGGTGACGTTACCCTCAACCCAGTGGTTTGAGTCAGCAAGGATACAATCCCAAAGAGTCGGAATATTGAAAGATAATTAATTAAGTTATTAATGTGAAAAGTGGTAGGCCCCACTTTTGAAGGTGACGTTACCCTCGGCTAAGTGATTTGAGTCAGCAGGGATACAATCACAAGTATCCGGTTTAATGTATTAATAGTAGTTTACATATGAGGGGATCAAGCTATTTGCACCCCCACCATTCAATACCAGTAGGTAATGAAGGAGTTCCTAGTAAGCTTGACCCAGGTCCTTGCAGGATCTATACACTGAACAAGGCAAGAACCTTACTAAACCATTCACTTAACCCCCGACCAGGTAGCCAACATATCTCTATATAGACCATAGAGATATGACTTGTGTAAATATTTTATTTATATAGACAGTAAAGTAACGCCAAGACACCACGAACAAATGATAAAGAAAATTCACCTTCAACATAAGAAACTAGTTATTAAAGTCATTAATACAAAACCAAATAAAAAGTGCCAAAAGATTAAAATACAAAGTAATACATAAAAGACTTGTCTTCACCAAGTGATGTAAGAGGCTTAGCCAAACATGGCCTTTGATTGGCAAGAACTCTTACGATCAATCTTGGATTCCGAGACTACTACACACTCTAAAGATGGATGATGGATGATGGTAGTGGGTGTTGATGGTGTAGTGGTGGTGGAGTGGTGGCAAAGTGGTGGCAAAGTGGGAGAGTTGTGGTTTGCCAAGAGATGCCTTTGAAGTGAACCAAGCACCCCTATTTATAGCTAGTACAGAGCTCTGGCCACGGCCCCGTGGTCAGCATTTTCTCTTCTTTCATTAATTGCAAGTGTCAGCAAAGGGCCCAACACGGCCCCGTGTTCAGCAGGCACGTCCCCGTGGTCAGTACCGTATCTGTACTAACAAGATTTGTCAAGATTCTGCGTATCTTTGTGTTGACCATGCCCCGTGGTGAGCTGGGCACGGCCCCGTGGTGGGCGTAGAAGCTTCTACAGGTTTTGTCTTCTTGTCAGGGCTGACCACGCTGAGTGGTGAGCTGACCACGCCCCGTGGTGAGCTGGGCACACCCTGTGGTGAGCTGGGCACAGCCCCATGGTCAGCTTCTGCCTTCTTGTTTTTGCTTTGGGAGATGCTACCGAGGGGTCAGGCATGTCACGTTTCTTCCTTTTCTTTGTATTAATGTTGGTTTTGGCTGTATATTTGTTCCTTTTGTTCGTTTAAGCTCATTTGATCCTGTAAATTCAAAAGGAAGACAAAACACACACTTTTTCCACATTAGTACTAAAAAATGGTTAGTTTTATGCCCCATTTGATGTAATTTATATGTTACATTTTGCACACATCAAATACCCCCACACTTCAATCTTTGTTTGTCCTCAAGCAAAACTCTTAAATATGTTGTTTTACACACCGAAATGGAAGAGGTAGAAGAGAAGTTTTGGGCTCATCTTGAGTGTCGGGAATCCAAGATCTTTGTTGGGTTTTATTTTTATTTTATTTACAATTCTATTCGTCATGATTTATTTAGAACGATTTATAAGAAAAATTACTTATATGGGCTTAACATGCCTCTTTAAAATTCTATTTATATACAAGTTCACAAACCTCACGGGATATCACTCAAGACTCGGCTGAAAATGTATTTTTTGAAGCACTCGAGACCGGCATGGATTTACTTCTACCATATGCTTGCCAAGCGATCAAACCTCCTCCTTTTTAACTAAAATCCTTCGTAAATATCAAGAGGACTTGGGGAAGGGTTAGGCTTGGACTAAGGGTATGTGGTTTTTGGTTAGTGGTTAGTAAAATGGCGAAAAGCGTAAAAAGCGTCGGTTGTCGTGAACCTTTTTTTGACATTTATTCAAACTAAGCATATTCAAACAAGATTTTTGAGGAACTTGTTTGGTTATTGCAAAATTCTTTTTTTTTTGTCACAAGATAACCGAGCTTTTTACTAAAACAAAAGGGGTTTGAAAAGAAAAAGGTTTTGGTGGGTAAATGATGTTTGTTTTGTGGGTTTTGAAACGAAAAGGTTTAGGCTCAAAGGGGTTAACTAGGGGGATTTTGGGTAGCTGATAAAAAAAAGATGAAAAATAATGGTTTTGAAAGGAAAATGGGTTAGTCCTAATGCTTCTATCATTTAATTACTTGGGTTCAAGTTAATAAGGACCAGGAACGAAAGATGAGTATTTAGTTTAAAGATATATGCATGTATGCTTAATAAAGGCTCAAAACTCACTTTTTGTGGGAGTGGGTTTATAATGTGATCAAGTATATATAATCAAATTTTAATTAGATTTGTCATGCCTTTTCATAATTTTCTTATTTGGTTCTTTTTATCACGACGCTATCGGTTGTAAATTTGTAAAAATATAACCTTTTTAGAACTTGTTATTCCCGAATTAAACCAAGACAAGTAAAAAATGAAATGGGCAGCTGAACACGAGGTGTGGTGGTATGAGCACGGCCCCGTGGTCAGATTGCCAGTAACAAAAAGTTACAGAAGGTTGACCACAGGGCGTGCCCAGTGGACACGCCCCGTGGTCAGTTACCTGTTAGAAAATTTTTCTGCAGAACCCTGGGCACGGGGGCGTGTTGGGTTGCCACAGCCCCGTGCTGCACATGCTGAAATGATGGAAAAGTTGACGGAAGGCACTATTTTCATGCATGGGGTGTGGTTTTAATGTCCCTTTGGCAATATCCACCTTTTCGAATGTGATTTATTTCTGAAAAGTAAGACTAAACTAGAAAACATAATAGTTAAACTAATCTAAAACTAAGGATAGTTCCGCGGAATGCCTCCATGGTGCGTCACGTTTATAAGGGTCCTTGGCTAGACCCACCTTATCGGGTGGTTCTGGCTCATCTTCAATTAGGGGGTCGTCATTGCCAATTGGATATCTAATTGATTGTTCAAGATCGACATACCTTTTATAGGCCCCTAATTGAAGGGGTAGGTTGTTTTGCTTCCGATTGATCAAAGCTTTATGGGTTTTCACAAAAGGTCGTCCCAACACAAGTGGAGCGTCATTAAGGATGACAAAGTCGGTTAGGACTACCGTTTGATTTGTTTGGACTAACACATCTTCAACTACTCCCACTGATTTTATTATTTTCCGACTAGAAAGAAAAATGAGTATTTGAAATGGAGAAAAATCACTAATACTTAATTTTTCGAAAATGTAGTTTGGCATTATATTAACATAAAGATCTTTATCAATTGTAATATTACTAATAAAGGAGTTTTGAAAAAAACATGGAACTGGTGTAATGTTAATTTAAAATGGATCATCTTTTATTAGCGTAGTTTGATCATTTGTTAACTTAATGCTTACCATTTCGTCAATTTTAGTGTTAGTGTTTAACTCTTTTAAAAACTTAGCATGAGTAGGTACCAAACAGTGTTTTTCGAAAGAAGGTTTTAAGAGATTAATTTCTTGAAAATTTTACTCTTTTTAAAGATTAACATTTTCAGACTTACCTTTTTCGTTGTTTGGTTCATACGTCGGTTTTTCACTTACTTGTTCTTCCATTTTTACCTCTTCCACTATTACCTCTTTAGTGCAAACTACCTCTTCTCTCGCGCGGGATTCCTCTTCCCTTGTGCGAGATTCTTTTATATAGCGTTCAATAGTTTTGAGGTGTTCAATTATTCTTTCGGCTACGGGGAGGATAGTTGGTGGTTCGTTAAAGTGAGCGGGATAAGTATCCCAAAATCTTGAGTGAGGAAGTTCGATCCTTGGTCCCTCATAATACTCATATGAGGTAGATGGTTCACACCATTGTTCCTCATTGTAAGTATATGATGGAGAAGGTTCATACCTTGGTTCTTCATAATACCCATACCAGGTAGGTGGTTCACACCATTGTTCCTCATAGTAAGTATATGAAGGAGATGACTCATACCTTGGTTCTTCAAGATATTAATATGAGGGAGAAGGTTCATACCTTGGTTCTTCATAGTATGTGTATGAAGTGGTTGGCTCATATCTAGGCTCCTCATGGTATGTATACGAAGTGGATGGTTCAAAGAGGTCACAATATTGTACCGAGTGAGGATTACCGCAAATGGTATAATACTCTTCTTCATAATCATCATCTTCATAGTTGTAGTTGTAACCTCCTGAGTATTGATCCATAAGAATCACTCAGCAGACCACAAAAGAGTTTTTGGACCAGAAAACAAAATAAAAACAGAAATAGAGGCTCACCACGGCCCCGTGTTCAGCGAGCACGGCCCGTGGTCAGGATCTATAGCTGAGCGTTTTTAAAAATTTATTACTGGTTTAGTTCAGCACGGGGGCGTGTTCAGTGAGCACGACCTCGTGTTTAGACTCTGTATCTAGGTTTTTTTTGTTATTTTTATGCAGCACGGGGGCGTGTTCAGTGAGCACGGCCCCGTGTTCAGACTACTGTAATGTAAAAACTTCCTAAAAATGTAAAAATGTGCGCGCAATTTTCAAAAGGTTTTTGAAAAATGATTAGGCCATCGATTTTAAGCTTTCTTAAAATCATTGTGTCCCCGGTAACTATAACAACCCTCCTAAAATATGTATAACACCCCTATACACCATAAAATACACCCCGTTTACGTAAAATGGCCCTAAATACCTTCATTTTTACAAAAAAAAATCAAATAAATTAAGTTTTACCAGTCGCTAGCAGGCCGAGACCATATTGGTTGTGTGCTTGGCGGGGCGCGACAGCTCAACATCAAGCCAGCACCTGGTGCCGCCACGTGTCAGCAGCGTGTCAAGCCTAGTGGCCGAATAAGCCAAGCTAGGGCCTACCCTAGCAGGCCTCGCGGGCCGCGAAGACGTTCCCTAAAACTCTCGCGGGGCGCGAGAGAATGGTCGACCAGACCTATAAATAAGGGCCTCCGGCTTCAGTTGAGAATCGTTCAATTTTCGTGTTTCCCTCTCAATTTCTACATAGCAATTATAATCCTCAGGCATTATACCCACAAAATTAGTGAAGCTCTGCCTCGTTGTAAGTGTTAGATACGCTGCCCGATTGATCTAGTGCTCCGTAACGGCTGTCGAGGCTCTGCCCGACGTAGTCGTTGGAGTTTCTGTCTCGGGGAGGGTATACCTAATGTAAAATTTGGGTTATTATACTAACGCATGTGCATTGTTTAATTAATAGATTATAACCAGGAAATCACAAAGGAAAAACCTAAAGTACCAATGTGAGTAATCTCCTTTTTGTAAATCTTTTTGTAAGTTGTTTTTACAAAACTTTAACTATTTTAAATTTTAATTAGCAGTGATTGAGTCTTTGTAATTCTTCAATTACTACCAGTATTTTGGGGTTTTGTATACAAAATGTGGAATACGTTACCATTGGACAACGAGATAGCCAATGGGTAATATGACCCACCAGTCAGGATTGGAAATACTGAATGAGTAATTGTGTAGATATAAACATTGTAATCGCTCCCAATACTGTGAAATGATAAAACTCTTCTTGATTAAATTGGGATTCACTCACCAGTATTTCCCACTGACAAAATGTTTTTTTAAACACGTTTCAGGTAACAACATGTGAAAGCCAATTAGAAGCCAGCTGGACAGCACTGAAGGCTTAGAAAAGTGGCTATAAAAGTTACCTAAATAAAAAAGATATTTTATTTTAAATAAATTAGGGTTTATCCCTATAAACATGTTTGTAATAGAAACTTGGGAATTTCCCATGTGTTTAATATTATAAAAATGTTGTATTTTACTCTGATAAAATATTTCCTAACTACGGTGCTGATATAAATTCCGCTGCCAAATTGATAAACCCTGATACCACTGAATCTGAGTTCATGGCCGCCCGTTCCCAAGTGATTAGGGACCGGGGGTTGCGACAGAAGGTGGTATCAGAGCTACATCCACTGATTTCAGCCACAGAAGTGTTCTGCTGACACCAAATTTTATGTTAGGAAATAATCTATGTGATTACGTGCATATCTGTATATTATTGTTTTGTGTTATTTGACAATTTGTTAGTTTACAGTATGAGCAATCAAGGTCCCTCAGATGCTTACCGTCAATTGTCTAGTTCTCCTATAGACGAAGGAACTTCTTCCCAGCCTACCCCCTCGGGGTATTCAGCTGACATAGAGGAAGGGATTTTCGTGTTCATAGCACAATCCGAAGAGCCATTCCCTACCAAAAAGAGAGGATGGTTCAGTCGGGGTGCCCACGAGCATAGGAAAAGAATGAGAAAGTTACAGCAACAACGAGCTTTAGCAGCTGCGAATAGGGAAATGAATGCCCAAACTCAGGATATGATCAATAGGAGACTGGCCAATTTCCACATACTAGCTACCACAGCCGCATACCCAAACCTAGAACAAATCATAGCACCACAGCCACTACCCTTATTCCTAACACAACCTATGGAAATCGAACCCAACCCAGGAGACCAAATTCCAGCACTTGCTTTCGACCCAGCTGAAATCCCTAGAGTCCCAGCACCCCATCCTCCAGACTATGACCCATGGTTTGACGACCATAGGGATTACCCAGAACTCCACCCACAAGAGGAACCCATGCAAAACCCAGTAGCACCCTATCCAAACCTTGACCCTCTAGATCCATACTGGGATAATGACCCGTATATTCGAGAAATCCTAGAGAACCCGTACCCTTACAAAGAACCAATGCCACAGTACCCTGACCCGATACCAGCTCCCGCACCACCCATGAGCACTGAGAATGTGCAGGAACTCCGCACGTTTGGTGAGGAGTTATTAGATGAAAGTGACAGGATAAGACAAATAGGGGAGAGACTCGTCTGGAAATACGACGAGCGTAACATGCAATATTAGATGAACCCCTATCAGTAATAGTAATAATATATATATGTAAGTTTGAAAAAAAATCAACTAAAATCCAATATCTACTTATGCATACTAGTATTGTATTTTAAATTCTAGTTATGGTTGTAATAGATATAGATGCATATATATAAAATACAGTAATGCTCGCAATGCACGACGATTTTGGATCAATGTGTTTGTTGTATGATTATTCGTATTAAATATTGTTTCATGATATTAATACTTGATAAATGTTTGTAATCTAGATGGACAACGAAGTGAATCAAGAAAACCAGAATAACGATAATAACGGAAACCAGATAGATAATAGTTTCATCCAACATATAGTGGCACAAGGGATTATAGACGTTATGCCATATATTATCAAAACGGTTAAGGAAGCGGACAATAATAAAAGTAATAGTGGAAGTAAACGACCACCTACTGAACCTTGTCACAGCATAAACAATGGACCATTACTTCAAGTGCCTATTCCAAAAAGAAGAAGAACCATGTTTTATGGTTGTTCTTACAAAGAATTCTGGTCTTGTAAACCAATAAAATTCTCGGGCAATGAAGGAGTCATTGCAGCTCTATGCTGGATAGAAAAGACTGAGGCAGTCTTAAAAATAAGCAAGTGTGTAGAGGAACACAAAATCATGTTTACTTCCAATCTTTTTAAGAACTCAGCTCTAGAATGGTGGAACACTATTCTTCAGTCTAGGGGAAGTGACAGAACCTATAATATGGAATGGACTAAGTTTAAGAATATGGTTGAATGGAAATTTTGTCCTCCCAATGAAAAGGAAGAGATAGCTAATAACTTCTTAAACCATAGAATGACAGAGTAGACTGTAAGGGTTACACTATTGTATTCTTTGAATATGCTAGAATAGTACCAACCCTAGCATCACCAGAACCGGTATTAATCTCCCGTTACATCTGGGGATTAATCAGTGAAATTAGACATGTAGTCAAGGCAGCTAGACCACAAACTATAGAAGAAGCTGTAGAACTAGCAAATACCTTGACTGATGAATTAGTGCGTACCCAAGAAGAAAACCAGAGGAAGAACCTAGCTCAAAAGCTTACCCAAGAATTTCACAACGAAAATTCCAACCGTGGGAAAAATGTAGGTTCTACTTCTACTCCTTACTGCAAGTATTGCAAAAGAAAGCATTCTGGAAGATGCTCTATATACTGCAACTTCTGCAAAATATCTGGACACAAGGAAGAAGACTGTAGGAAGAAACCAAACAATAAGATATGCTACAATTGTAGAGAACAAGGTCATATTAAGCCGAACTGTCCGAAACTAGCTCCAGCCATGAACAACAAGACTGCTAAAATTGCTAGAGCATTTGTTCTGACTGCAGAAGAAGCCAAGATGATTCCGGACGTGATTGCAGGTACGTTTTTAGTTAATCATGTTTTTGCTAAAGTATTATTTGGCTCTGGTGCAAACCAAAGTTTCATTAATACTTCATTTTGCAAACTTCTCAATCAACCATTAACTAAACTTCAACAAGAATGTCTAGTAGAGACAACAAATGGAGAATCCATTAAGATCACTGAAATCTTGCAGGGAGCGAGACTAGAAATTTTAAACCAAAGTTTTCTTGCTAATCTTTACCCAATGAATCTGGCTGGATTTGATATTGTATTAGGAATGGATTGGTTAGTAGCCAATAAAGCCAGTATTTTATGTGATCAAAAGTCAATCCAAGTAAATTCACCAAAGGGTAAAAAGATCACAATTAAAGGAGATAAGCCAACTAGATCCAAGAAATTCATCTCTGTGATGAAAACAACAAGTTATGCTAGGAAATGATCATTAGTGTATATGATTTCCATAATCATTAACACTAAAGGAAAGGAACTGAAAGATATTCCAGTAGTATCTCAGTTTCCAGAAGAGCTACCAGGACTACCACCAGACAGAGAAGTCGAATTCAGAATTCATCTGCTACCAGGAACAACACCAATCGCCAAAGCACCCTACCATTTGGCACCAGCAGAAATGCAAGAATTAAAGAAACAGTTAGACGAACTTTTGGAGAAAGGATTCATACAGGTTCATCACCATGGGGAGCGCCAATCTTGTTTGTCAAAAGAAAGACGGGTCAATGCGTATGTGCATTGATTACCGAGAATTGAATAAGGTCACGATAAAAAATCGGTACCCATTACAGAGAATCGATGATTTGTTTGATCAATTGCAAGGAGCTCGATTTTTCTCTAAAATCGATTTACGCTCAGGATATCATCAATTAAAGGTACAAGAAGAGGACATTCCTAAGACCGCTTTCAGAACAAGGTATGGCCATTATGAATTTACTGGCATGCCATTTGGTTTAACCAATGCCCTAGCCGCATTTATGGACATGATGAACCGAATATGTAAGCCATATTTGGATAAATTCATAATTGTCTTTATAGATGATATTCTCATTTACTCTAAGAGTAAAGAGGAACATGCAGCGCATCTGCATGCACTTCTAAATTTGCTGAGAAAAGAAAAGTTTATTCTAAATTTTCGAAATGCGAATTTTGGTTAGAAGAAGTGCAATTTCTTGGACATTTAGTTAATCATGAAGGAATTCATGTGGGTCCCACAAAGATTGAGGCAATTACTAAATGGAAAGTCCCTGAATCACCAACGGAGGTTAGAAGTTTCCTAGGACTGGCCGGTTATTATAGAAGATTTATCCGAGAATTTTCTAGAATAGCCATTCCTTTAACAAAGTTAACTTGTAAATCTGTTAAGTTTGAATGGGGACCAAAACAGGAAGAAGCCTTTAGAATTCTTAAGCAAAGATTAACCAACGCACCCATACTAGTGTTACCAGAAGAAACTGAAGACTTCGTAGTATATTATGACGCTCCTAAGTTAGGTTATGGATGTGTGTTGATGCAACAACAAAAGGTTTGCCTATGCGTCTAGACAAATTAAGAATCATGAAGAAAATTATTCAACCCATGATCTAGAATTAGGAGCCATAATTTTTGCTCTTAAAATTTGGAGACATTACCTTTATGGTAGTAAGTTTACCATTTTCACCGATCATAAGAGTTTAAGGTATGTTTTCTGGCAAAAATAGTTAAATATGAGACAAAGATGCTGGATGGAAATTCTTAGTGATTATGATTGTAATATCCAGTACCATGCAGGAAAGGCTAATGTAGTAGCTGATGCTTTAAGTCGAAAGTATCACGAAAAGCCAAAAAGAGTACGTTCTCTTAAATTAAATCTGCAGATAGATTTAAACGAGCAAATTAGAGAAGTACAAGAATCAGTAATCAAGGAGGAAACGAGCAAATTAGAGAAGCCAAAAAGAGTACGTTCTCTTAAAGGAATGATTAAGGAATTAGAACAAGGAACAGATGGAATTTGGAGATTCCATAAGAAAAGGATGTGGATACCCAAACGTGGAAACCTACACCACCGAATATTAGAAGAAGCCCATAAGTCTAAGTATACGATGCATCCCAGTAGTGATAAGATGTATCAAGACTTAAGAAAGAATTTCTGGTGGATAGGAATGAAAAAGGATATAGCAGCTTATGTTGCCAAGTGCTAACCTATTCCCAGGTCAAGGCTGAACATCAGAAACCCTCAGGTTTATTGCAGCAATTAGAAATGACAATATGGAAATGGGAATTGATAACAATGGATTTTGTTACCAAATTACCCAAGACACGAAAAGGTAATGATACAATCTGGGTGATTGTAGATAGGTTAACCAAATCTGTTCATTTCTTACCGATGAAGGAAACCTACAGTATGGAACAGTTAGCCAAGTTGCATGGAAATGAAATAGTTTCATTACATGAAATTCCTTTATCAATTGTTTCTGATAGAGATAGCCATTTCACTTTTCATTTTTGGACAAGTTTCCAAAAAAGCAATGGGAACCAAGCTAAATCTAAGCACCGCTAATCATCCTCAAACAGATGGACAAAGCAAAAGGACAATTCAGACAATGGAAGATATGCTTAGAGCTTGTGTAATTGATTTCAGAGGAAATTGGGACGATCACTTACCATTAATAGAATTTTCCTATAATAACTGCTATCATACCAACATCAATGCTGCACCATTCGAAGCACTTTATGGACGAAAGTGACGAACCCCAGTCTGTTGGGCAGAAATATGAGAAAAGCAATTGTCTGGACCAGAAATAGTACAAGAGACAACGGACAAGATTATTCAAGTCAAGGAACGACTAAAAGCAGCATGCGATCGACAAAAGAGTTACGCTGATAACAGACGAAAATCATTAGAATTCCAAGTAGGAGACAAGGTATTATTAAAGGTTTCTCCTTGGAAAGGAGTGGTAAGATTCATCAAAAGAGGAAAGCTAGGCCCTAGGTATGTCGGACCTTTTGAGATTATTAAAAGAATAGGACTAGTAGCTTATCAGCTACAACTGCCAGAGGAAATGGTAGGAATACATGATGTATTTCATGTATGTAATCTCAAAAAGTGCTTAGCTGATGAAGCACTAGTGGTACCTCTTAAGGACATAGAGGTAAATAAAAAACTTAAGTTTGTAGAGAAGCCTCTACAGATTGAAGACAGAAAAGTCAAGAATCTCAAACACAAGAGATTAGTTCTAGTCAAAGTAAAATGGGATTCCAAGAGAGGACCAGAGTACACATGGGAGCTTGAATCAGAGATGTAGAGGAAATACCCACACCTGTTCTAGTAGACCTCGGGGACGAGTTCTAAAATAAGGTGGGGATGATATAACAACCCTCCTAAAATATGTATAACACACCTATACGCCCTAAAATACACCCCGTATACGTAAAATGGCCCTAAATACCTTCATTTTTACAAAAAATCAAATAAATTAAGTTTTACCAGTCGCTCGAGGGCCGCGACAATATTGGTTGTGTGCTTGGCGGGGCTCGACAGCTCAACATCAGGCCGGCACCTGGTGCCGCCACGTATCAGCAGCGTGTCAAGCCTAGCGGCCGAATCAGCCAAGCTAGGGCCTACCCTAGCAGGCCTCGCGGGCCGCGAAGACGTTTCCTAAAACTCTCATGGGGCGCGAGAGACTGGTCGACCAGACCTATAAATAAGGGCCTCAGGCTTCAGTTGAGAATCGTTCAATTTTCGTGTTTCTCTCTCAATTTCTACATAGCAATTATAATCCTCGGGCATTATACCCACAAAATTAGTGAAGCTCTGCCTCGTTGTAAGTAACATAACCCCCGGTTACGTAACGGCTGTCGACGCTCTGCCCGACGTAGTCGTTGGAGTTTCTGTCTCGGGGAGGGTATACCTAATGTAAAATTTGGGTTATTATACTAACGTGTGTGCATTGTTTAATTAATAGATTATAACCAGGAAATCACAAAGGAAAAACCTAAAGTAGCAATGTGAGTAATCTCCTTTTTGTAAATCTTTTTGTAAGTTGTTTTTACAAAACCTTAACTATTTTAAATTTTAATTAGCAGTGATTGAGTCTTTGTAATTTTTCAATTACTGCCAGTGTGTTGGGGTTTTGTATACAAAATGTGGAACACGTTACCATTGGACAAAGAGATAGCCAATGGGTAATATGACCCACCAGTCATGATTGACAATACTGAATGAGTAATTGTGTAGATATAAACATTGTAATCGCTCCCAATACTGTGAAATGATAAAACTCTTCTTGATTAAATTGGGATTCACTCACCAGTATTTCCCACTGACAAAATATTTTTTTAAACGCGTTTCAGGTAACAAAATGTGAAAGCCAATTAGAAGCCAGCTGGACAGCACTGAAGGCTTGGAAAAGTGGCTATAAAAGTTACCTAAATAAAGAAGATATTTTATTTTAAATAAATTAGGGTTTATCCCTATAAACATGTTTGTAATAGAAACTTGGGAATTTCCCATGTATTTAATATTATAAAAATGTGGTATTTTACTCTGATAAAATATTTCCTAACTACGGTCCTAATGTAAATTCTGCTGCCAGATTTATAAACACCGATACCAGTTAATCTGAGTTCGCGGCCGCCCGTTCCCAAGTGATTAGGTACCGGGGGTTGCGACAGCAACGGAGCCAAAAACGTGGTGTGTGCGAAGCGTGATATGATTTTATTGACATTTTAAGCCCATTTTCCTCATTAGTCAAGTTTTAAATTTATAAAACACGATATTCTACTAACACTAAACACACACTTGGGCAAGTGCACCCATTGTGAGATACCGAGGTCGTCCAAGGACACAAGAGCTTTTAGTACCGGTTTATCCTCAATGTCTAATCAATCTAAAAAATTTTGAGAAAATGTTTTAAACATGAAAATAAAACTAAAAATGCAGAAATAAAAATAAAATAAAAACAGATAGACAAGATGAATCACTTGGATCCAACTCTCCTTTTAAGTACCCTTTGTTGATTTTTGCACTTTCGGACTTTTTAAGAGATTATCTTAGTTAAAGTAGTAGGCCCCTCTTTTGAAGGTGACGTTGCTCTCAACCCAGTGGTTTGAGTCTGCAAGGATATAATCCCAAAGGGTCGGAACATTGAAAGATAAATAATTAAGTTATTAATGCGAAATGTGGTAGACCCCTCTTTTGAATGTGACGTTACCCTCAGCTAAGTGGTTTGAGTCAACACGGATACAATCCTAAGTAGCTGGTTTAATGTATTAATAGTAGTTTACATATGAGGGGATCAAGCTATTCACACCCCCGCCATCCAATACCAGTGGGTATTGAAGGAGGTCCTAGTAAACTTGACCCTGGTCCTTGCATGATCTATACACTGAACAAGGTAAGAACCTTACTAAACCATTCCCTTAACCCCTGACCAGGTAGCCAACATATCTCTATATAGACCGTAGAGATATGAATGGTATAAATCTTTTATTTTATATAGACAGTAAAGTAACGCCAAGACACCACGGACAAATGATAACGAAAATTCACCTTCAACATAAGAAACTAGTTATTAAAGTGTAACACCTCGAAAATTCACGTCCTATAATGTGTTGACACGTGTCATAAAGTCTGAACGTGTGAAAGAATATTATAGAAGGACTAAAGTTGACAAACATGGAAAGTATGTGAAATTACGTATTCTAAGTGTCAACTGTGAATAAACATAATGTACATTAACCCTACACGATGCTCATACCTTCAAACGAATGAATCATGGATCATACGAAGCTAAAAGTGAGAGATTACAAGCTACAGGGGTTAAATGCGTCAACATGTTAAAGATATACCTCTGAGTGACCCTTTGACAAACCCGAAGCTTTGTAAATATAAATTATGCTCACTAGAATGCACGATATAAATTTTATAAAGTTTCGTTATCGTATGAGAAAGTTGTGATCAAAATCGTGTGCGAGGGGTTAAAGTGTCAACGTCGAAAGTTAGGCCTTTTCGGGTAACAATAAAGTTACCCGGGGACTTAACGAAGTGGGTATATATCTTGAGGCCCTTATAGATCAATATTGAGGGTCCATATCGCAATAAACAAGTGTCTGTACAAGGTTTGAAGAGCCAGGGACTGAAATTGCAATTTTGAAAAGTTGTGTTTTCTGATCTGGCACGCTCGCGTAGCGCGAGCCCTAAGGCTCATGCAGTCGCGCTACGCGACTGCCTTTGCTGAACAGCCAGCTCCGATTTCTTTGGGGACTGGTCTGCCATTTCGTTTGTGAGCAATTCCAACTCGGTTTTTCACATCACTTGGCCCCTAAAGCAACCCCTAAGCCTTAGTGACACATGTTGGATGGTTGTGGATGATCCTAGACTTGTTTGTCAAGCTCTTATGGTGAGTGATCCAACTATATAAGGCCCTTCATGTGCAACACTTCAATCACACCTTCATCTGCAATTGAGGAGCCTATCTGGAGCTTCAAGGCAGACCCAAACCCTTCCTAATCAAGCTTAGGACCTTGGTAAGTTTGCTAAACCTTTCTTGATTAAGTTTTAGCTTAGTTTTAGCTTAAAAGTCAAACCGTCGTAATTAACGGTTGACTTAACGATTTATCACTAATGGTCCAGTGATTAGTCGAATCAAAAGTAGTTTTAGAATGGTATTTATGTGGGTAATGAAACCCCAAAAGGGTTTCCCCTGATCACCATCCTAAGCAGGGCAAATGTCGGGTCAAACCTTTACTTAAAAAGTCAACATAATGCTTAAAATGTCGTTTATGCATAATTAGCTATCTAGAACATATATAACCTGTTTGAACATTTTTATAACTTAGTAATTAGTGTAAGAACATGTCTAAACATGTTCAACCCGACTATTTCTTGTTTAGACCCGGTTCGGAACCGAAAGTCGCAAAGCTTTGACTTTTGCTTTGACTTCAGTTCTGACCCGTTTAGGTATGATTTGGAAATGCCTTAGAGCTTCCTTAGGACCAGGCTACATGTTAGCATAACCCTCTGTGGTCGGTTCATTGATTGACCCATTCGTTTACGCGTTTCCGTTAATAGCTCATATGTTGACCATTATGCCCTTATTACCTTAAAACGTGATTTATGAAAATGTAAAAGTGTAGAAACCTTAGTTACTGATATATAAACTTGTATGCAAAGTTTGACATCAGTTTGACTTGTAGATTAAGAGTTATGCTCATTATCGCAAAACTAATGCTTTATGTTAATAAAATGGCGTAATTAGCGTATAGCCTAGTTAAACATACTTTTTAGTATCAAATATTTTACCCACTGATGTAATATATTATTTTGGGATTTTTAAAGATTTTTAATTAATTTTAGGCTGAGCATAACTAGTAGTCGTAGGCTTAATCCGGTAATTGTCGGTTTTGCCCTTACGGGCCATAAAAATGAGTTTTACTTATCTAAACAACTCCAAACCTTTTGCTACTGATCACATATGATTAATAAATTATTTTAAGCCTTCTGGAAATATAAAAATATCAGATTTAAGTATCGAACCCGGAAATGGCCTCTAATCGCCATAATTAGCGTTTTTAACGCATAGTATGTCTTAAAATCATATTGGACATACCCGGATTGATACCTACTGATATATGAGGCAAATTATGATATTTTAACAGTATGCAAAGGTTGATTAACTCAGACTTCGTTTTTGAGCTTTTCGGCTTATGTGAAATTACCAAAATACCCCTACGGGGCATAGTTTGGTCAAAGATGATAAATTTCACGTATATGCTTTAGCCTACTGTTATAACTCATCAAATTGAGTATGTTTGCTGTTTACATCAGACCTGTAACTCAGTTAGACAGTTAAACTCTTTTACAACCTTTAAAATGACCAAACTACCCCTACGGGGCATAGTTTGTGTTTAAATTCGTTTCGGGCATAATGAAAGACATGTTACTGATGTCACAACATATTTGAGGCATAATTAACTTAGGAAACCTATAGATGGCTCCAATGAATACCCGTCACGCTTATTACGCGTACGGTTCGGTTTATGTAACAAGTTTACGTAAATTAGCCGAATTGGGTCAAACCCTATCGGTTTTATCTCAAAATCCAGAATGTGTTTAGTTTACCCATATTATACAAGTATTCAAACTTGTCGGGTCTAAATCACATTCTATTCCGGTCTTCGCTTAATCATGCGTTTGAACCATAACCCTTCCTTAAAACTAACCGGTCTAAGTTACGACTTAAATAAGACCCGTTAGGAATCTAATAGGTTAATAAAACCTTCGTTCCAGATTGAGAGCCCCAGTAAAAGTACTCGTGCTTGCTGATTAGAATATACGGCTGAGTATAAATTGCATTGCTAGCTCAGGTAAATACTTTTAACTTATTTTCCCTTATACGGGCTTGGGATACGGTATTATAAAAATACCGCTTGGTCGGGTGTAGAAACCTTTTAGTCGGAGATGATTAAATTGCATAATCCCGTTTTAATCTGTATTGATTGATAACAAATAACATTGGGGGTTAATGACCGTGTCCTGGATATCCTTGGCTCATTTTAAAAAGTGAATGGCCACGATGTATGCACAAGGTGTAGGCAAAACACCTCCTGTTGCATATGTATAACGTATACTCACTCGTAAGGGTATCTTCTTGTGAGATTATATTTGTGGTGTGTCGATTAATCTTGTCCGGCTTGTATTGTATAATCACCGGCCCTAAATGTTGGACAACCATGTAAACCGGATACAAGATTTTTATTAATAAAATTGTCCCAAGTATAAAAGATTAATTTTGCCTCTGTGCATTTTAATCAATGTGTCAAGATATTTTGTGTCGTTTGCACTCGAATCACTTTTCAAACTCTTTTTCCAAAATGAGTCAGTTGAATGTATTTACCAGTGTAAACTGACGTATTTTCCAAAAAGGTCAAGTGACAGGTACTATGCGTAATTGGCTGGGAGCTCAGGGCGTCACTAGGGAATCTTGCAAGTTCTAGATGCCTAAAGTCTGTCGAACAGTTTTCTTTTATTGATCCGCCTGTGGATCCTTTACCTTCCGTTGTAATACTTTGACATTACTTATATTCGGAATGTAATATATTTATCTTTTGCTTCCGCTGTGCATTATTATATTGTGTTGTTTGACCATGATGTTGCCAACCACGTCACGATACTCCCCACCGGGCCCACCGGTGACACGTGGAAAGTCGGGGTGTGACATAAAGTCATTAATACAAGACCAAATAAAAAGTGCCGAAAGATTAAAAATCAAAAGTAATACATAAAAGACTTGTCTTCACCAAGTGATGTAAGAGGCTTAGCCAAACATGGCCTTTGATTGGCAAGAACTCTTACGATCAATCTTGGATCCCGAGACTACTACACACTCTAAAGATGGATGATGGATGATGCTGGTGGGTGTTGGTGGTGTAGCGGTGGCGTAGTGGTGGCGTAGTGGTGGTAAAGTGGGAGAATAGTGGTTTGCCAAGGGATGCCTTTGAAGTGAACCAAGGACCCCTATTTATAGCCAGTACAGAGCTCTGGCCACGGCCCCGTGCCCGCTAGGCACGGCCCCGTGGTCAACATTTTCTCTTCCTTCATTAATTGCAAGTGTCAGCAAAAGGCCCAACACGGCCCCGTGTTCTGCGGGCGCGGCCCTGTGGTCAGTATCGTATCTGTACTATCAAGATTTGGCAAGATTCTACGTATCTTTGCGTTGACCACGCCCCGTGGTGAGCTGGGCATGGCCCCGTGGTGGGCGTAGAAGCTTCAACAGGTTTTGTCTTCTTGTCAGGGCTGAGCATGCCCCGTGGTGAGCTGGGCACAGCCCCATGGTCGGCTTCTGCCTTCTTGTTTTTGCTTTGAGAGATGCTGCCGAGGGGTCCTGCATGTCACGTTTCTTCCTTTTCTTTGTATTTATGTTGGTTTTGGCTGTATATTTGTTCCTTTTGTTCGTTTAAACTCATTTGATCCTGTAAATTCAAAAGGAAGACAAAAACACATTTTTTCCAAGATCAGTACTAAAAAAGGGATAGTTTTTTGCCTCATGTAATGTAATTTATATGTTACATTTTGCACACATCAGTAACATTCGGACTTGTATCATTCGGACCAATATAAACCCGATTTTCATCAAGTTCCTCAAATTTTCTTTCGAAAAAGTTCCCAATTAGAGAATGTTTTTTAGATTGTGGTTTCATCTTCCCTTCTCCCTAATTTAACAACAAAAATAAAGTCTTAAAACCTAAAATTTAACAAATATACTAAATTACAAACTACTAAACGTCTAAACTAGAATTCTAGATAAATTATAAGCCTATAACATCATAATACATTCATACAAGAAATGAAACTATCAAATATCAAAGATTTAGAGGACAATAAAACTCACAAGAAATCAAAGGTCAACACGACATACACGGACAACGGCAACGTAGAAGCGGTGTGAGGACTGGAGCAAGGCTGCTGAATGCCGGAAAATCCATTGTCAGCTTCAGCTTTTGTTCTGTATGGCTTCTTCGTGCCAGACTGAGAATGACGTTTCAGGAATGTTGTGATGACATTTCTGGAATGTTGTGCGAAGTTTACGTTTCAGAAGTTCTAATTACTGCCCAAGATTCCATGCCCATAATCAATGGATAATTTAATTTGGGTTTATTATAATATGGGGTTAATGATCACGAAACTTATTATTTGGGTTTATTTATTTAACAAGTTTTCAGCTTAATGAATAATTTCAAGTTTCAAATTTTTTCTTAGTGGTATCCTCGTATATGTTTAGAGGTATCCTAATGTATAAAACTGAAAAACAAATACATTGCAAATACGGGGTTGAGTCGTAGCTCGTGCTACGACTAGTTCTTCATTAGTTCTACCCCTGCCGCCCACCCTGCATCTATACAATATTAATCATGGAATTGGTTTTTATGCCTATGATTAGTAATTTCTCCTATCCATGATGATGCTTTCGAGCTTATAGTAACCATTATAAGTCTTGGGGTATCCCAAGCCGTGGAATGGAATTTACACTTGAAAAAAAATAGTAATGGTTAAGACGTACTCAAGTCTGGCTTATGTGGGGGCTGTGTATTTTTTGGGAGTGGTCGCCGATGTGAGCTTATTGTGTGACGTTTTGTGAAAGAATTAACCATTTTATAATAAATTAGAAACAACGATTTGTGTAAGAAAAACCATAAGGCTGGAGGGTATGGAATGGAGCCCTAGGAGCTCAATTGTTCCATCCCATCGCCACGGCTGTGCCACGTAGACATGGGGCTCCATTGTATCTTTTTAAAAAAGCCCACGGAATCGAACAAAGCCCTCTTATTAAAAAAAGAAAAGAAAAAGAAAAATAAAAAACTGATTAGTCAACCACATAGGGCCCACCACCTTGTCTTTATTATTGCTCGTTATTGTGGTGGCGGGGGTTCAATAGCGCTCGTAGTATGATGTGAGGGGCACAATGGACCAAAAATTTGCTGAGGTAGAAGGAAATAATACCCCATACCATGCAGCCTAATACCTACACACACAATCACACACCTCAATGGATGAAATGGAAAGAACTTCACAACAACACAGGGTCGTGCCTGCCAAAGCACTACCCCATGTTTCACTCCTCCAAGGAAAGACAAAGAAGATCCAGCAATGTCGTGCTTGATCAAACACAACTATGTGTCTCTCTCCCATGTTAGAGTTAATTACATAGTTAGTCCCTGTGGTTTTCCCAAAGTAACATACTTAGGTACTAACAGTTTAAAATCACATTCTAGTGTATTAACTTTTCATTTTGTAACATTTGGAGGTATTAACGTTATTTGTAGGTTTAAAATCACATTCTATTAGTACCTAAGTATGTTATTTTGTGCAAACCACAGGGACTAACTATGTTAATACCCCAGAAGTTAATACCTCCAAACGTTACAAAATTAAAAGTTAATACCCTATAAGGTGATTTTAAACTATTAGTACCTAAGTATGTTATTTTGTGCAAACCATAGGGACTAACTATGTAATTAACTCCCCATGTTATGACAAAAGTGTCCACACTCCAAAATGTTGACCACGGTCGTGCCTTGCCTAAAACTCAAACTCAAACACAGTTACATTTATTTATAAAACATTAATCATTAAATCAAAACAAAACCAATGTGAGTATTATAGTTCGAAAAACATCCAAATACAAAAAACAAATTGACTCAAATCTTTAGCCATCCTAAGTCCTATCCTGCCAGCATGCACCTCATGTTTAGCTTGAGGTACAATGTTAGCGAATGATTCTACCTGATTTTGATTTGTATGAACTATGTTTGTCACGATGTCTTCATGTTCTAATATCTCTCATATATAATGGAACTTCCAAAGTATGTGCTTGGTGTTGTGATGTGATCTTGGTTCTTTTGCCTGAGCAAAAACACCTGCATCATCACATAGTATCTCGATTTGTCTCCTATAGGTTAACACCACTTCGATACAAACAATGAATTTCTTTATCCAAGCAACCTCCTTTGCCGCATCCAACACTGCATTGTATTCAGACTCGGTGGTGGATTGAGCGACAACGAATGGTTTAGTACTTTTCCAAGTAATAGCCTCACCATTTGGTGCGAATTGAGATCCTGTTTGAGGGTAAAAATCATCTCGATCAGTTTGGAAGATCGCAAAAGTAAAACACCTTATTTTGAGCTCCTTTTTTGTTCCTATGTATATCAAGAAAATGTCCATGGTCCTTCTCAAATAATTGAGAACTTTCTAGATAGCATTTCAGCGACACTCGCCCAGATTGTGCTGATATCTGATTGTCATGCTCAAAGCATACAACACATAAGGCCTAGGGCATAACATGGTGAAGAAACACTAGATAATAGACCAGGATCGAATTATCTAGGGGGTTTGGATCTGCATAAAAGGGGGTTGTTCTCTGATGCGTGTGAGGTGTGTATATAAGTTTTAGTATATTTTAAGCCCTTTTACACTTTCTTTAGCCAAGTTTTAAATTTATAAAACACGATATTTACTAACACTAAACACACATATGGGCAAGTGCACCCATCGTGAGCGTAGTATAGTGTTGGTAAGATACCGAGGTCGTCCAAGGACACAAGAGCTTTTAGTGCCGGTTTATCCTCAACGTCTAATCAAATCAAAAAGTTTAGAAAAAAAGTTTTAAACTAAGAAAAATAAAAACTAACTAAAATGCTGAAAATAAAAAATAAAAATAAAAACAGATAGACAAGATGAATCACTTGGTTCCGACTCGTATCTAGTGTAACCTTTGATTATTTCCGCACTTTTGCACTTATTTAAGAGATTATCTTAGTTATTATAGTAGGCCCCTCTTTTGAAGGCGACGTTACCCTCAACCCAGTAGTTTGAGTCAGCAAGGATACAATCATAAAGGGTCGGATTATTGAAAGATAATTAATCAAGTTATTAATGCATATTATGGTAGGCCCCTCTTTTGAAGGTGACGTTACCCTCGGCTAAGTAGTCTGAGTCAGCAGGGATACAGTCCTAAGTAGCCGGATTAAAGTATTAATAGTAGCTTACATATGAGGGGATCAAAGAGTTTGGACCCCCTCCATCCAATACCGTTAAGTATTGAAGGAGGTCCTACTAAATTTGACCCAGGTCCTTGCAGGATCTATACACTGAACAAGGCAAGACTTTTACCAAACCGTTCCCTTAACCCCCGACCAGGTAGCCAACATACCTCCATATAGACCGTGGAGATATGAATGGTGAAAATCTTTTATTTTATATAGACAGTAAAATAATGTCAAGACACCACGGACAAACGATAAGGAAAAATCACCTTCAACAAAAGAAATTAGTTATTAAAGTCATTAATACATAACCAAGTAAAAAGTGCGAAAAGATTAAAAATAAAAAGTATTACACTAGACACTTTGTCTTCACCAAGTGATGTAAGAGACTTAGGCAAACATCGACTTGATTGTCAAGAACGCTTACGATCAATCTTAGATCCCGAGACGACTCACAGACTCTATGATGGACAATGGATGATGGTGGTGGATGATGGTGTTATGGTGGTGGTGGGTGGTGGGTGAAGTGTGAGAGAGGTGGTGTGCCAAGGGATGGTTTGAGCTTGAGCCAAGCACTCCTATTTATAGGCTGAACAGAAGCTCGGGCACGGCCCCGTGTCCAGTGGGCACGGCCCCGTGTCCACATCCTTCTTTGTCTTCATTAATTGCTCTTGTCTATATTAGTTGACCACGGCCCCATGTCCACTAGGCACGACCCCGTGTGCAAAAGTATATCTGTACTATCAAGATTTGCCTGGATTCTGCGAATCTTATAGTTGACCACGGCCCCGTGTCCGCTGAGCACGGCCCCGTGGTGGGTGATGGAAGCTTCTAAAACTTTGTCTTTTATGCTGACACTTGGGCACGCCCTCGTGCTCATTGAGCACGGGGCGTGTTCAGCCTTCTGTTCTCTTGTTTTTCTTGGGAAGATGCTGTCATGGGGTCGGGCATGTCACGTTTGTTCCTTTTCTTGTATTTATGTTAAATTTAGCTGCCTTTTTGCTTCTTTTGTTAATTTGAGCTCATTTAATCCTGAAAATACAAAAGGAAGACAAAAGCACACTTTTTCCAACATTAGTACTAAAAAAGGGTTAGTTTTCTGCCACAATTGATGTAATTTATATGTTGCATTTTGCACACATCAAATACCCCCACACTTGAATCTTTGCTTGTCCTCAAGCAAAACTCTTTATAATGTGGCTTTACACTTCCAAATGGAATGGGTAGAAGAGAAGGTTTTTTGGGCTTGTCATAGAGTGTTGGGATTTCCAAGATTCTTTATTTAGTTTTATTTTTATTTATTTACAATCCTATTCGTCATGATTTATTTAAAACTTTTCATAAGATAAATTACTTATTAGGGCATAACATTCCTCTTTAAAATTCCATTTATATACAAGTTCACATACCTCACGGGGGATCACTCAACACTCGACCGAAGATGTATTTTAGTGAATCACTCGAGAGCGGCATGGAACTTACTCCTACCATAGGCTTTCCAAGCAATCAATCCTCATCCTTTTTAACTATATACCTTTGTAAATATCAAGAGTTCTTTTGGGTGAAGGGTTAGGCTTGGGTTAAAGGTAGGTGGTTGGGTTAGTGGTTAGTGAAAGGGCGAAAAGTGTAACAAGCGTCGGTTTTCGTAAGACTTTTTACTATTATTTTTTTGCAACTTTTTATTTTGATAAAGCTTTTATTCAAACAAAGTTATTTTTGATAAACTTGTTTGTTTATTTCTCTTTTGCTTCATCATCAACATTATTTTTTTATTTTTTATTATTAGTTTTTTTAAGGTCATATGAAAAACCGGGCTTGTTACTAAAATAAAAGGTTAAAAATAAAAAGGGTTTTGGTGGGTGAAAGGGCGTTTGGTTTGGGTTATGAAATGAAAAGGTTTAGGCTCAAAGGGCTAACTAAGGGGATTTTGGGTAGGTGGTAAAAAAAATAATGGTGTAGAAATAAAAAGGGTTAGTCCTAATGCCTCCATCATTTACTTACTTGGGTTTAAGTTGGTAAGGAGCGGAAATGCATCGTCGTGGCAAGTTCTAGAGTCGTAAGAACCAAGCGGCTATTCACACAAGAAACGAAAAATGAGCATTTAGTTTAATGATATGTATTTGTATGCTCAATAAAGGCTCAAAACTCACTTTTGTGGGAATGGGTTTTTTATGTGATCAAGTATATATAATCAAATTTTAACTAAGTTTGTCATGCCGTTTCATAATTTTCTTATGTTGGTTCTTTTTATCAATACGCTATCGGTTGTAAATTTGTAAAAATATAACCTTTTTAGAATTTGAATTTTCCGAGTTAAACCTAGACAAGTAAAAAAAAATGAAAATTTTTGAAAAAATGTGGGGTGATTAACGGTTCCAATAGAGTTTTGTGTAAGGCTTGTAGTTAGGACTTGCAAGATTCAAGGTTTTAGCATCCCCCCAACACTTAAATTACACATTGTCCTCAATGTGTCCCAAAAATAAGTTTTTAGGTTGATCGAATGTGTAAAAATGTGTGAAAAAGCAAAAATTTGTGTTACTGGGCGCTGGACACGGCCCCGTGTTGTCCAGGCACGGCCCCGTGTTCAGGTGCCAGCAACAAAATTGAAAAAGATAAACAGAAGTCTGGACACGGGGGTGTGTTGGGTGAACACGGCCCGTGTCCAGTTTACCTTAACTGGGCATTTTCTGCAGACTGTGCAGCACGGGGCCGTGTTGGGCGGACACGGCCCGTGCTGAACTTACTGTTAACGAAGAAAATTGTCGGATGACCCTGTTTTCCTGCATGGGGTGCTGGTTCAAGTTTCCCTTGTTTCCTTTGCCATCCCGAGTGTGTTTTATTCCTGAAAATTAAAACTAACTAGAAAACATAAAGGTTAATCTAAACTAAACTAAGGATAGTTCCGCGGAATGCCTCCGTGGTGTGCCACGTTTATAAGGGTCCTTGGCTAGACCCAAAGCATGGTCATATGTCACCCAAGTGGGATGTTTTTCATCCCATGCTACACCGTCGGAGAGCATCATCCAAGCTTGAGTCTATGACCTTCATGTAGTTGATCGGGTCTTCGTCTTCTACTCTCTTCCCAACTCCAAACTTCACTTCCTCGTCCCCAAACTTCAATGTTAGTGTTCCGTCATTCATATCCACCACTGCTTGGGCGGTGGCTAGAAATGGCCTCCCGAAGATGAGAGGGACATCGGCGTCTTCCTCCATGTCTAGGATGACAAAGGCGGCCGGGAAAACGAAATTGTCAACTTTGACCAATAGATTTTCAGCGACACCTTGTGGAAATTTGACGGATCTGTCGGGGAGTTGTATGCTCATCTTTGTAGGGCTCGTTGTTCCTAGGCCGAGTCGTTTGAACATTGATGCGGGCATGAGGTTAATGCTAGCCCCAAGATCGGCTAGTGCATTACGAATGGGGGATTCTCCAATCGAGCAAGGAATCGTGAAGCTTCCAGGATCAATTTTCTTTTGTGGGAGTTTGTTGAGTACTAAGGCGGAGCATTCTTCGCCTAAGTTAACTAATTGCAATGATTCAATTTTCCTTTTGTGAGTGAGGAAGTCCCTCATAAATTTTGCATATTTTGGCATTTGGGTTAGGACCTCAATAAAAGGAACATTAACATGCAATTGTTTTAGTAAATTTTCGAACTTTGCGAATTGCTCATCGGTCTTTTGACGAATTAACCTTCCGGGGTATGGAACCGGAGGAGTCTTAGTGGGCTCTTGATTCGGTGGAGAAGCCTTTTCTGGTTGGGGCGCGGGTGGAGTTGTGGTTTGGTTGGATTGGCTTCTTTCAGTTGGTGGTAATGGAGCCTCCTCGGGACCCACGGTTCGGTTTCTCAATGTAATGAGATGTACTTGTGCCTTTGGGTTGGTTTCGGTATTTCTTGGTAACGCGCCTTGTGGTCTCTCGGAGAAATTTTGAGCTACTTGATTTATATGTTTTTCAATGTTTTGAATGCTAGCTTGTTGATTTCTAAAATTCGATTCCAATTGCTGAAATCGATCCGAGTTTTTCTTTTCGGTGTCGGAGATGAGGCGAGATACAGTATCTTCAAGCCTTTCTCATCCACCTTGTTGTTGAGAAAAGTTTTGTGGTTGTTGAAAGTTAGTTCATTGGTTTTGTTGGTTACTACTATTGTCGGGATCTCTCCAACCAAGGTTAGGGTGGTTACGCCATCCTTGGTTGTAGGTACCCGTTGGTGGACCCGACGGCCTAGGTCTATTATCAATGTAGTTTACCGTTTCTGTTTGATCATCTACTTCTTTCATACAACTCCAATTTTCATGTGGTCCACCACACCCCTCACAAGCCATAACCGAGGCCGTTTTTGCCATTTCTAACTTTTTGATTTTTGAAGAAAGGGCCTCGATTTGGGCTTGTAAAGAAGTGTTTTCGTCAACCTTATGGGCGCCCGGGGCAATAGATTTATTACCTCGGGGAGTGTGCCACTGAAAATTGGTTTGAGCAATTTCCCCAATTTGATTATATATTTCATTTGGGCGACGATTACCTAGAAGTCCCCCGGATCTAGAATCAAGTGTTTGTCTTGTGTGTGGCAACAACCCATTGTAGAAAGTGGATACTTGTTGCCATACCGCAAGACCGTGATGAGGACACTTTCTTAGTAGCTCCTTGAACCTTTCCCAAGTTTCATATAAGGATTCCCCGTCCTCTTGAGAATATGTATTAAATTCAGTCATTAATTTAGCCGTTTTAGCAGGAGGGAAATACTTATATAGAAACTTTTGGGCTAGTTCATCCCAGGTGTTTACCGAGCCAACTGGGAGGGTGTTAAGCCAAGCCTGAGCTCGGTCTTTTAGTGAAAATGGAGACATTCGAAGGCGGATGGCGTCGTTTGATGCTCCATTGATCCGAAAGGTATCACATATTTCTAAGAAATTAGTAATATGTAGATGGGGATCCTCGTCCGCAAGCCCATGAAAGGTTGCGGAGTTTTGAAGCATTTGTATCAAATGCGGTCGAAGTTTGAAGTTATTGGCTTCGACATTCGGTGCATTGATAGCGGCACCGAGATTACCTACAGTGGGCCGTACGTAATCCATGAGGGTACGTTGGTCCGCCATTGGAGGTGGGTCCCCCAAAACTTTCTCTTGGTTTTTAGCTTTAAGTCTTTTTCTGAGGAAGCGTTCGGGTTCTTCTAAAGGTTCTTTTATGTCTCTACTAGAACTGGAGCTCATGCACTACGTAGGAAATTCAAATGTGGCGTCTGGGTTCCAAGTCCTGCAATAAAAACTGAAAAGAACGTTGGTCAGAAGGTTCACCACGGCCCCGTGTTCAGTGAACACGGCCCGTGGTCGGAGATACAGTGATTGTTTTCCGGATCCCTGTTACTACGGAGTTGGAAACGACCCCGTGTTGCACCGACACGGCCCCGTGCTCAGCTCTCTGTAACTCGGAAAATAAAAACTGCCAGTAACAATGTTGGGCACGGCCCGTGTCCGACCAGGCACGGCCCGTGCTGAGTTCTGCAGAAGCTAAAAAATTTAGAAAAATCCTAAAAAATAGAAAAATAAGAAAAAAAACGATTAGGCCGTTGATTCCTAACTTTCTTAAAATCCTTGTGTCTCCGGCAACGGCGCCAAAAACTTGATGCGTGTGAAGTGTGTATATAAGTTTAAGTATATTCTAAGCCCTTTTACACTTTCTTTAGCCAAGTTTTAAATTTATAAAACACGATATTTACTAACACTAAACACACATATGGGCAAGTGCACCCATCGTGAGCGTAGTATAGTGTTGGTAAGATACCGAGGTCGTCCAAGGACACAAGAGCTTTTAGTACCGGTTTATCCTCAACATCTAATCAAATCAAAAAGTTTAGAAAAAAGGTTTTAAACTAAGAAAAATAAAAACTAACTAAAATACTGAAAATAAAATAAAAATAAAACAGATAGACAAGATGAATCACTTGGCTCCGACTCGTGTTTAGTGTAACCTTTGATTAATTCTGCACTTTTGCACTTTTTAAGAGATTATCTTAGTTATTGTAGTAGGCCCCTCTTTTGAAGGCGACGTTACCCTCAACCCAGTAGTTTAAGTCAGCAAGGATACAATCCTAAATGGTCGGATTATTGAAAGATAATTAATCAAGTTATTAATGCATATTATGGTAGGCCCCTCTTTTGAAGGTGACGTTACCCCCGGCTAAGTAGTCTGAGTCAGCAGGGATACAGTCCTAAGTAGCCGAATTAAAGTATTAATAGTAGCTTACATATGAGGGGATCAAAGAGTTTGGATCCCCGCCCTCCAATACCGTTAAGTATTGAAGGAGGTCCTACTAAATTTGACCCAGGTCCTTTCAGGATCTATACCCTGAACAAGGCAAGACTTTTACCAAACCGTTCCCTTAACCCCCGACCAGGTAGCCAACATACCTCCATATAGACCGTGGAGATATGAATGGTGAAAATCTTTTATTTTATATAGACAGTAAAATAATGCCAAGACACCACGGACAAACGATAAGGAAAAATCACCTTCAACATAAGAAACTAGTTATTAAAGTCATTAATACATAACCAAGTAAAAAGTGCGAAAAGATTAAAAATAAAAAGTATTACACTAGAAACTTTGTCTTCACCAAGAGCCGCAACCTGTGGTTAATGAAGAACTCCCACCTTCTCCTCCGCGTGCTTCTGTTGCTGAGCAGTTAAAGACTACGGAGGTTCCTGATGGTGGCGTGGAGAAGACTGTTGAGGCTGACAAGCCTGTTGAAGTTGCTGTAGAAGTTGAAAAGGTTGTGAGCCCAGTGGTGATGGATGATGCTGGTAACCCCTCAACTCCTGAACCTGCTACCCGTGATAAGGAGAAAACCGCGGAAGAAATTCCTGTCATAGCTTCTCCTTCCAAGGTTTCCGGTTCTATGCCTGAGAATGTCGAGAAAGTTTCTGCTGAAGATCAGGGTTCATTTTCCGATGCAGGAAAAAATTCTCCAATCCGCCTAGAGGAAACCCTGGGGGATTACTATTATAGAACTTATTCGGAGAAAGATGCTTCCGAGCTTCATGCCCCTGTTTAGAATTTGAAGAAAGGTGATACTTTCTCGGATTGGCGCGTGTGCCGAGACTGGTTGCAGGGAATATTTCCGCCTGGGGAAATCAAATTTCAAGAAAGCCGTTCTCACGAGCAAACTTACCATGCTTACCTTGAGGAGACTGCTTCTCATGTTTCTACCACTCATCGCATAGTGCGTGAGTGGCATAGTATGCATAAGGATTGGGAGGCTTTCAGGGTGTCACAGAAGAAGCTTGCTAATGATGAAAAGCGCTTGGCTCAGTTAAAAGCTAAATTGGAAGCGGATCAAGCCAAGTTTGAGGCTGATCATAAAACTGAGTGTTGGACCGTGTTCCGACCCTAAACAGTCAGTTGAGAACGTTCATCTTCACATACAAAGGCGGAATCAATGCACATGAAGTTACACAGCTTTTCCTTTTCAATTCCTTCTCTTTTATTGCTTTCTGATTCAAATTTGACAGAGTTTCGTTACACAAGCAATGACCTAGTTCCGCTCCAAGTTACCATATGAAGTTCACACATGAAGGTATATATAGACTAGCTGATTTCGCTTATATGGACAGTCCATATAAGCGAAACCTCATGTGAACATATAAGCGAAACCATCAGGTACCCTTGAAGCGAAACCACCTACAACTATGTACATATAAGCGAAATACTAACCTTACCTATGTACACATAAGCGAAAACCCAACATTAAACCCTAATTTGACTTTTAAGATCCAATCTAACTTATCTTGACCTAAGACTCAATGTAAACGTAGTCAACAGACATTTCGTGCATCAACAGACTCCCCTTGGATGTTGACGAAGTCTTCAGCTCCGAGTCTTCAGTCTTGGTCTTTTCTCCAACTCTGTCTTTTCATCATAAGCACTCTATCTTCACAGGTTTACAATCTTGTCCTGGCTCCATCTTCAGACTTCCCTTTGACTGTTGATCCAGACTCCCCCTTTCACAGACTCCCCCTCTCGATATGCTAGAATCTGAGGTCTTGATCTGGTTCAAGCTTTGACAATTAGCTTCTGTTGGGAATGATGAAGTCCAAATCCTGTGTCTCAACCATCAAACATTACAATTTTTTTTTCACAAAAACACACTATCTATCAGTACTAGAAATCCACTCAAGTATTCAGGTCCAAGTTAATGACCCTGATTACTCGATTAATCTACCAAGTTCAACTTAATGACCCTGGTTGATCATTTGACGAATCAAACTGATTTAAAAAAAACAACAATTTACACATTTTCTGAAAATAACAAGCATCAAGTTAATGAACTTGTTTTTGACTTTTCAATAATTCAAACTTTACCAAGATAAACTCTCCTCATTCTTCAGTCCAGAATCTCTTGCATCTGCTTCAACATCTGAGAATCCAACAATCAACTCTCTACTTTGGTTTGTCGGAAAATAAAGCAGAAATAAAATCTTTTTGGATTTTATAAAATGTTCTAAACTAAGAAATGAAATGCAGAAAACTTAAATTGCAGAAAGTAAACAAAGTAAACTATTTACAAACTTATTTTTGGCGAGCGTGTCAGGGAATCATATCAGCTATTCGATAAATCACAAGTACCGTTAAGCTTCAATTTCATACTTAGAATTAAACAATTCGCGTAGATTGTCGATATACTGATCCACTTAAATTCTCACACAAATTTCAATCTGTCCAGGATACAGATTTAGTGTTTTAGAGACTTAAACTTATACGTGTGTCCCACATCTTGAATATACTCCCGTATCCAGATCCCGATATTCAGTCTTACAGGTAATTATGACACAAATGATATCTGTAGGGGTTAATAAATTATGAAGAATCATGGGAGCTCAGGTCAGAACTACCGTTCAGCAGAGAGATCATGACTCAACTTGTGGGTGTGTCCCCTTTAGAGGATCTTTTTTACAACAGCATTGCTAAGCAATTTTATTGTCTTATCATATATGCTGAGGGTGATGCTATGTTTCAAGCATTGCAGAAAGTATTATTCGAGGACTAGGACAGAACTTCCATTCAGCAGAAGTCCTGGAATAATACCCAAGATATCACTGAGTATAAAAACCTAGTATATCATAAAAAGGAATCTTTCAAACGAGATTTCAGGGGTTACCTATATATCCAAGTAGTGTTCCCCACGAAATAAGTAAGTAAGATTTAAGTTTATATCCCGAACAAACCTACTAAATGTGCAAAAATCTATCCACACATCATCAGCGAGACTGTTTAACCTTTTAAACATTCCATTTCTTTAGCATACCGTGACTGTCAACCCGATGTACTATCATTTTCCCTTTTTACACAAGCTCTTTTCTGGTTTTCTATTGTTTTTGAATTTTGAAAATATCTCATGTTTTTGTATTTTTGCATTTTTTACAGTTTTTGTATTTTCTGAAAAAAAAAATCTATATACATCTATCTACTCCCCCTAAATACCAAAACAAGTAAAAAATCGACAAACCATTGCAGATTGTTTCTCGTCTTCATCCACAACAGTACTCTCATCAACGCCCACAATTCCATCCAACACCGAAAGAAGCTTCATACCATTCAGTTTTAACAAATATTTAAACCAGTTTTTATCAAAAGCTTTGGTATGTAAATCATATTTCTGTTCGTCAGTGTGGATTTTCTCAATTCGTATCAACTTTTTCTCAAAACAATCGCGAATAAAGTGATGACGAATTTCTATGTGTTTAGTTTTAGCGTGATATATTGGATTCTTTGTTATATTTATAGCGGCCTCATTATCAACAAAAAAAGGTGTGTTAAGAAACTACAAACCGTAGTCGCGCATCTGTTGTTGTATCCACAGGATCTGAGAGCAGCAACTGCTAGCAGAAATGTACTCCGCTTCACATGTAGATAACGCCACAGACGTTTGTTTCTTACACTGCCAGGTAACCAATCTAGGTCCAAAGAACTGGCATCCTGCAGTTGTTGATTTTGAATTGACTTTACAGCATCCGAAATCTGAATCGGAATACCCTTCGAGCGTAAAATCGCCTTTCCTAGGATACCACAACCCCAATGAAGGAGTTCCTTTCAGGTAGCGCAATATCCTCTTCACAATGATCATATGCGAAGCTCTCGGGTTAGATTGATATCTTGCTGCGAGGCACGTTGGGTACATGATATCAGGACGTGAAGCAGTTAAGTACATCAAAGAACCTATCATGGATCGGTAAAACGTTTCATCAGCCCTGTCTCCGGTGAGATCTGGGTGAATCCCATGATTTGTTGCAAGTGGGGTAGCAGCTGGAGTAGAACTTGACATCCCAAATTTCTCTAGAATATCATGAACGTACTTCGTCTGATGAATGAAAATTCCCTCAGGTAGTTGTTCAACTTGTAGACCCAGAAAGAATTTCATCTCCCCAATTGATGACATTTCGAACTTTTGCTTCATCACTGATTCAAATTCTTTGCACAGACTCTCATTCGTTGACCCAAAAATTATATCGTCCACATAAATCTGAACTATCAGAAGATGACCGTCGACCTCTTTAGTGAAGAGAGTGGCATCCACTTTTCCACGAATGAACTTGTTGGCTAGTAGGTGTTGAGACAAAGTATCGTACCAAGCTCTCGGGACCTGGTGTAAACCATACAACGCTTTGTCCAATAAATAGACCTTGTTTTTGTGGATTGGATCGGTAAAGCCCGGCGGCTGTCCGACATAAACTTCCTCTTTGACCTTCCCATAAAGAAACGCCGATTTTACATCTAACTGATATACTTTGAAGTTCTTCCAAGATGCAAATGCAAGGAAAATTCTGATTGCCTCTAGTCGTGCTACAGGAGCATACACTTCAGTGAAATCTATACCCTCCTGCTGACAGAAACCCTGGACAACGAGTCGAGCTTTGTTACGAACCACAACTCCTCTATCGTCTCTCTTGCATTTAAACACCCACTTGTTATTGATTTTTCTATGACCATCTGGTAAATCAACTAACTTCCACACTCCTAATTTCTCGAATTGACTCAATTCCTCCTGCATTGCATTGACCCAAGAATCTTCTGTAAGTGCCTCTTTGTAAGTTCTTGGTTCAACCTGCGAGATAAAACAACTCAATGAGAATTCAGTTTGCAAAGGAGCAACTGTTGTATAAAAACATGTAAGCCCTTTATCAATCTGTCTTCGAGTGCGAACGCCTGTCTGCAATTCTCCTATGATCAACTCCTCTGGATGATATGAAAGAGTTCGCGACATCACTTTGCTTGGAACATCTACATTACCCTCCAGATTAGTAACATTCTGATCTGCATCTTGTTCACCAACTTGGTTTGTTTGACTTGAAATCTGAATTTGCTCCCCCTCAGAATCTGAATCACCATGATCAAAGACTGGCATGTTTTCAGCTTCTTGATTATCATTCTGATCCGACTGATTATCCTGAGCAACTTCATTCTGTTGGACATCATCATGTTCACCAGCATTACTTGGACCTGCTTCATCATCGTTTGAAGTTTCCCGTGGTCGCCTCGAATACTCAGCTGGGAACCTTTGCTGTGACTCGTATTCGCGCAAAATATCCAACTCATCAAAGAAATCTTCATCTTCATCTTCCTCTTATTCTTCTCTCATGTCAAACGAATCCCACAGTTTGTCATCAAAGAATCTCCAGGATTCTGTGGCGGCATAGTATAACCTTGACATTCAACATTTCCAGCTTCAATAATCCGCTTCTCACTTGGAACAAAGACACGTCGCATCGGATTAGCATAACCAACAAATATTCCCTCAATGCACTTCGGACCAAACTTTCCATGAGGCTCTATAACAGTACAGGGTGACCCGAACGGTTCTAGATACTTCAAATTCGGTTTGCGGTTATTGATTAGCTCAAAGCATGGTTTGTTGAACTTCTTCACAGTGAGAACCCTGTTGAGCGTATAGCATGCGGCGGAAACAGCTTCAGCCCAAAAATTTATCGGTAACTTTGAATCTGCGAGCATAGTTCTAGCCGTCTCTATTAGTGTCCGGTTTTTGCATTCTGCTACTCCATTCTGTTGCGGAGTGTACGGAGCACTAAATTCATGCAATATACCTCTTTCATCACAAAATTCTTCCATCTTACTGTTCTTGAATTCTGTACCATTGTCACTATGAATTCTTTTGATACGCCGTTGGTATAGATTCTCAATCTTCTTAAACAACGCCATCAAACTATCAAACGTTTCGTCTTTCGTCTTCAAGAAAGAAACCCACGAAAATCTGGAATAATCATCAGTAACGACCAAACAGTAGTAATCTCCTGTAATACTTTTGACATTTACAGGACCAAATAAATCCATGTGAAGTCTTTCCAGAGGTCTCGAAACTGAATTGACTTGCTTTGTAGGGTGTGACTTTTTCTTCTGCTTGCCTTTAACACAGCTAATGCATTGCCCTTCCAGATGAAAACCTTTGACATGAACTCCTGTAATCAAATCGTTGTGCACCAAGTGATTCATCTTCCTCAGGTGAATATGCCCCATCTTGCGGTGTCACAATCTCGATTCTTTCTCAGTTGCTCTGGACACAAAACAATGTGCTTGACCAGTAGTTGTAGTTGCTACACTCATATCTAACACATATAAATCATTCACTCTAGGTTCCCGCATGATAATCCATTCTTCAGGTATTACAAATCCCGGTTTCAAGATCAAACATTCTTTATCAGTGAAGTGAGTAGTATACATATTGTCACAAATCTGCGAGATACTCAGTAGATTATTCTCCAGCTCAGTAATGTAGTTAACTCTCTCAAACGTCACAATCCCGTTGGATAACGTTCCTTCACCAATAATTCTACCACCTTCATGACCAGCAAATCCTACATAACCACCATTGATATTTCTCACATCATACAGCAACGCAGTCTTCCCTGCCATATGTCTTGAACCTCCACTATCCATGATCCATCTGGATACAAGTTTTGGAAGATCCTGCACATAACAAACTTTGAATTAACCAACTTCAATAAAGATGCCGATTCATGCTTCGCATCAAGGAAGCTCCGGCATTTCAAACTGTTTAGTCGAACATGGAGTCCACCCAGGCCTCATCAGCCTTAGGTGTAACCTTGAATCTCGCAATTTGAATTTTGAAGTTTTCAGCCTTAAGAGGTGGAAAATTTGCATCATAATCAATTTGAATTGAATCCTCAGAAGGTGAAATCTTTTTCTCACTTTTTGGTTTCCAAACTTGTTGAAATAATGCAACCCGATTGTAAAATTTGTCATTTTTAGTTACCACTTTCTTTACGGGTTCATTTTTCACTTTGGTGTTGTCATTTTTCACACTCTTTTTCTCAACAACCATTTGTGCTTTACCCTTTTCGTCAACTTTCTTCTTTTGAATCTTCACAGTTTCAGTCTTAGGCTTCACATTGGTACACTTTCGTGCAATGTGACCAACTTGATTACATCTGAAATATGTTCGAATATCAACAACTCGACTTGTGCCTTCAGACTGAGACTGTTAAACTCTTTTCTCAAAGAACTCTTCATTCGATTTTGAAAAAATCTCTTTCTCTTCATCAGCAAGTGAACTCGAACTGTTCACAAACTTTTTCTTTTCAGCAAACCTCTTGTTTGGAACATTTCTTTTCTGATAATTCCTACCACCCTGATAACCACCCGACCAGTTATTTTGATTGTTATTATAAAAATGTGATGGATTAACAGATTTCTTGTAGTATGATTTATCTTTCTCAAACCTCATTTTTCTCTTTGTTTGACTCAGATTGTTCACTTCTGACACCTCAACTTCGACCAACTTGAAAACATTTGTCAATTTGTTCATATTAACATTCTCAATCGGAAACTCAGAATCCGAAAACAACTTATCTGAACCCAACATCTTGTACATGACAAGATTTGATTCTTCATTTAAGTTGTTCTTGGACTTTTGTTTCGGAATGTATTTGTCTAAGAAACACCCATCTTCCTCAGTAGTGTCACTATCCATTTTTAGCACATTTTCAACAACACCTTTTACAATATCATTTTGGACACTATCGTCATTGGAAGATGTGAACGTGACATCAATTGAATCCGGAAGATTCATTTCACTTTCTTCTTCAATTTCAACCAACCCTGATTGCCTTTTCGTGTAGTTATCAAGAACAGGTGGTGGAACTTGATGAAAACCCACCCTAGTTCCATCAGAGTACACATCTTCGCCTGCTTTGTCTTTCCCGATGGGTTTGGGAATAATGTGTTGCAACAGAAAGCTTGCGGAGCTGTAACTGTTAAGCTTCAACTGGATTTGTTCGTTTTCAATTTCAGCCTCTTGAAATTTAATTTTCAGTTTAGCGATTTCATCCAGTTGTTGGTTGATTGATTCTTCTTTTACTCTAAGCACTGCTTTTAGTTGAACGTTTTCTTTATAAGTTTTACCATTTCGATCATCATTACCTTTCATTGTGCTTTTGAGTTTTTCAAACTTCTCAGAAATCTGACGGTTTCAAGAATTAACTTTTCATTTTCCTTTTTAACTCTTTCATGATCAATTTTATCATTTTCAATTTGGTTAGTTAATTCTTTTATCCGTTCAGTTGAAGCTTTAACTCTTTTGTCACGATCAAGAATTTGATTCTCAACGCTTCTGACTTTTACTGTCAGATCATCAACTTTCTTCCCGTTGAAATACATGACTGTGTTACAAAATTTGCACTCTTTGTTGCAATTTTTGCAATCAGCATTTCCATCAATTTTCTTACCTGACGCATTTGTTGACAAGTTTGAACTGACCTGGCTTTTTGACTCAGACACGGAGTTAGAGTCTACCTCAAGTGCCTTAGCAGCCAGCACTTTGTCAGCCATTTTTCCGAGGTTTTCAGCAGTTAACTCCTGCGTTGTGTCAATAACCCCAGTGTCAACTTTCTTTGACTTCTCTATCTCTTCTTTCTCCTTCTTGTCGTTCTCCTCTTTCTCCTTCATCTCTTTCTCTTCTTTCTCTTTCTCATCTCCAGTTCCCCACCATTTATTCTGCCAATACTCATCCTCATCTTTGAACTCCTTTATTATGGCTTCCAGATCAAGAGTTTTGTCATCAACTGCAATATTTCCATATGGATCAAGATAACACTCCCTGTCCGGATCCCATCTTCTCGCTCTCCTCGCTTCCAGATAGATACCAGAAATTCTAATGATTCTGTTTTCAGCCAACATTTTTCTGTATCTATACTTCTGCTCTTCAGTTCGGTTATCTTTCCAAGGAATAGGTTCGTCGTTTTTCGCCATGAATGCGTAACCAACCGCATCTTCTTCCGGTAGAACCTCTTTACTCCAATCATACCCTTCATCATCATAAATCACCGCAAGAGCTCTAGATTTCTCTTTGTTGTCTTCAACCTGCTTCAATCTAGGCGGCTCAGATTTATTCTGGTGATAAATTGCCTTCTTGTAATAATCATCTCTGAAAGGATTCTCCGACTCATCAGTATAAGCGTTTCTGCATTCTCGCTTGAAGTGACCTTTCTGCTTACACTTGAAGCATGTCACTTTAGATTTATCGAACCCCAGCTTGGTAGATGGACCACCAATTGTCTTCCTGCCGGTAATTTCCATGAACCGCTGTGCTCGACGAACAACACTGGCCATAGCCCAACGAATATCAATCAGCTCCATTTCTTCAGGATCTATCTGATCATAATCTTCTTTCGTTAAGTTGGTGTTGCCTATCTTCCCAGCTAGTAACCCTTCATACGATTCCAACACCGATGCTAGGAAGATCATCTGCTGTTTGGCCGACTCCTCGTCAAAATTCTGAGCATTCTTTAAATCTATTGCTATGTTGCATTGAAAACGATTCTTTGCATCAGAATGACTTGCAGATGATGAAGATCCACTGTGATAACCACTGTGATTTCCACTGCTTTGACTTTCTTTGCTTGCTGTGGACACATTCTCAGCAGAAAATGCAGTTTTGGGAGAAGTTGCTTTTGGCATCATGCTTTTTGGATAATACAAATCCAAATTCTGCTGGTAAGATGAGTGATTGACTTTGTACGTCTTCTTCAACTCCAGCTCGTGACTTTCAAGTCTCTCAATCAACAAATCCACAGTCAACTTTGCAGGCTCAATAGTGTTCTTCAGCATCAGCGCATAATATCTCCAATCCATCTCGTCTGGCAATGAATCGAACAATTTATCTACTAATTCATCCTCAGGATATCTGATATCATGTCGTGCTAATTCCAGCTTCAGATGACCAAACCTTTCTATCATTTTACAAACTGACTCGTTCTTTAAACATCCAAAAAGGTCAAACTCTTTTCTAAGAAGTTTTCTTTTATTTTTAACAATTTCTGAACTTCCTAAACATTTTGTTTCTAGCTTCTTCCAGAGATCTTTTGCATTTGAATAATCGATCAATGAGATTATGTCCTCCCGAACCGACTGAAATAGCAATGCCACACATTTTTGCTCAGCTACAAATGAATCAATCTCCTCAGCTGATCTTAAAGTTTCACCATTTTTGTTTCCATTTTCATAACCGTTTTTCAAACTCTTCCAGCTGGGAAATGCGAATGCCATTAACCAATCTTCAAACTTTCTTGACCACCGACTATATTCCTCGATAGCCATTAGCTTTGGAGGTTTATTGAAGGTTCCAAAGGCACTTTCAGATTCCCAAGCTTCTTTTTTCTTCTCTTTTGGCAGATTCTCATTGTTGTTGCTTATAGATGAATCGTCTCCCGAGTTTCCAGCAAATGCAAACATGTCGCTGAACGGGTTCAAGAATAAGTCATCCATCTTGAGTATACCTGCAAAATCAGCAATCCCTTAGACAAATTTTTGAAATTTTTGAAAAATGTGACAAAAGAGCGAAATCAGCTTGAAAGTCCACAAAAGCGAAATCAGTTGTGTGACTGATAAGCGAAATCAGTTGTGATGACACAAAAGCGAAACCAGATGAATGACAGATAAGCGAAATATCAAGGTTCCTATGAGCGAAACCCCAATGTCCGTATGAGCGAAACCAGCAAGATGTCACTATGAGCGAAATAGCAGAATGTCCTTATCAGCGAAATCAGGCAATTACCTATCGATGTTCATAAAAGCGAAATATGGTTTTTAGTTGATTTTTACCATTTTTAATCCGTATTTCAACCTGATTCTTTCTACGGTTTGTTATTACTGTATTTTACACATTATACTCGAATTTCAGGCCATTTCAACCGTAGGAACCAGTTTAAATCGAAAAATTATGAGAAAAAGTGAGTAGAAGTAAAAGAATTCTATAGATTCAAGCTGTAGTAGTATGAACTCCTCGTCCTGAGCTCTGATACCACTTGTTTCGTGTTTCGACCCTAAACAGTCAGTTGAGAACGCTCATCTTCACATACAAAGGTGGAATCAATGCACATGAAGTTACACATCTTTTCCTTTTCAATTCCTTCTCTTTTATTGCTTTCTGATTCAAATTTGACAGAGTTTCGTTACACAAGCAATGACCTAGTTCCGCTCCAAGTTACCATATGAAGTTCACACATGAAGGTATATATAGACTAGCTGATTTCGCTTATATGGACAGTCCATATAAGCGAAACCTCATGTGAACATATAAGTGAAACCATCAGGTACCCTTGGAGCGAAACCACCTACAACTATGTACATATAAGCGAAATACTAACCTAACCTATGTACACATAAGCGAAAACCCAACATTAAACCCTAATTTGACTTTTAAGATCCAATCTAACTTATCTTGACCTAAGACTCAATGTAAACGTAGTCAACAGACATTTCGTGCATCAACACTGAGGAGTGGTCTGTTGCAGGTTGGAAGAGGAATGTGGAAGCCGAAGCTGCCCTCCTTTCTGAAGAACGTAAAAACTGGAAGAAAATTTGCGAAAAAGATAATGATGAGAAGGTAAATCTCCGCAATGTCATCAATAATCTCAAGGCTGAGATTGAAAAACTGAAGAAACATGATACGGATGTAGAAAAGTTGAAAAAGGAGAAGGCTGATGCAGAAGCTGCGCTAGAAGAAGCGCGTTCTCATAGGGAGCGGAGTGAGCAACGAGAGGTACAAGCTTGCGCTGCTCTTGCTCTTAGAGATAAAGAGTTAGAAGAACTTACTGCTTTGCTTTCTGACCAGGAACAACTTAAAAAGGATCTGGAACTTACGCATTCCGAAAAGGCTGAAACCTCTCGCCGTTTGGCTGAAACCGAAGAAAAATTGGAAAATTCTGAAACGGCGCGGGCCACGGCGGAAAGCGAGCTTGAACCTTTAAAGAGTGATATGGCGTGGCTGAAAGATCGTGGAATTTCCTGTGTAAGTTGATTCTTATTTTTCGTTGCGGGAATGTTTTTGTGCCTTCTTGTTATTTACCCTTTTCTTATTTTCATAGGTTGCTGAATCAGTGTTGAATTCTGAGGAGTTGGAAAAAGCCGTTGCGCGTTTAGTTGTTGTTGCGCGAAAGGATGGGTATGCCCAAGGATACGCTGAGTGTTCTCAGCATGTGAATAGCGCTTTGAAGGTTGATTTGGATATCAGCAAGTCCGCGACTTATGGTGTTAAAACTGGTGCTGCGCTCACTGCTTTGAAGGCAGAATTTAACAACTTGCAGCTTCCCGTTATGGATCTTATAAATGTTGCGCTGCAATCTGATGATCACGTGGCACAACTAAAGGAAATCTTTCCGGATGAAGGTGAAGATTTAGTGTAGGTTCTTTTGAAATTGTATTGAACAATTTTCTATAATATTTGGGATGTATATCCTTTTCTTTGTTGGTGCGCTGTTGCGCAAGTAACAAAAACCACTGCCGTGTTTGATAGTTTTTAAGGCGTTTTTGTACACCGAGAATAGTATGTCGTGTGTTTTTAGTTTACAATATTTTGCATGAATACAATTACTTTGATTGAGTAAGGCGAATGAAGTTGGTATAAAGCTCATGTGTGAACTTATGGTCGTTTGTGACGTAATCACTGACCGTTCATGAGGCTTTGTTTTGTAATTACCATAATGTTTTTGCGCTTACTAAAAGAAATTGCATGCACTTTGTAAGAAAACACACAAGAATAATAGAAACTTTGCTTGTTTATTTCGGGGTAGGGCACAGAGGCCATTACAAAGTTTGCTAATAAATATACGAGACTTAACTTACTCTACTCTCCCGCTTTGTCTTGATAGATCGTGTCTTTCTGCGCAGAGACCATAGAGTTTCTTCTTAGTTTTTTGCCCTTTTGCTCTGGCCTTCCTCACCTCGAGTTATCTGCTTTATTTCCTTGCGCACGTTTTATAGCAGATGTGTGAGCTCGCCGCTTTTAAGGGCTTTCTCAATCTCGGTGCGCAAGGAAATGTAATTGTTCGTGGTATGGCCACTGTCTTTGTGATATTCGCAATACTGGGCTGGGTCTTGTCCACGCTTGTTTTTCATGGGGATCGGTGGCTTGAACTGATAATCTTCGGTGCTTAAAACTTCCGCAGGGGTTTTAGTTAAGGGAGTCCATTGCCTCTCCCTGTTCTCCTGTTTGATTTCCCTCTGCGCGGCAAGTTTATTGATCGTTGCCCGAGCATCCTCAGATGAATGGTTTCCCAAGCCAGAATCGCGCCATCCCTTTTTGAATTTCCTCCCGCCACTTGAGCCTAAGTCGGAGGGCCGGTTATGTGGTGGTGGCGGCCTATTAGTGGTAAGGTTCTTCTCTGTTTGTGCATAAACCTTAGCTGCTGCCATCACTTTCTCCCAGCTCTTCGGGAGGCCTTCTGTCCCAGACAGGACCTTGATCATATCATCGCATCTGACCGCATATTTGAATTGTGCGCGAATCAGTTGCTCGTGGACTCCCCCGATCTCCAGTACTTCTTTGTTACATCGGGTGATAAAGTCCTCCAGGCTTTCGTCGTCATGACGCCAAATGTTCATCACATCTGATGTGTCTCGGATAGATCGTCGTTGTTGACTGAAATGAGTCAGAAATTTCTTGCGCAGATCTTTCCATGATGTGATGTTCCCGATGGGTAAATTATCGAACCAAATTCTTGCAGCGTCAGTAAGGGTCTGTACGAAAAGATGGCACCATAATGGTAGAGTCCAGCCACCTACTAGCCCTGCGCTTGTAAAAACCCTCAAGTGGTCATCAGGGTCTGTCAGCCCATTAAATTTACCCACGGTGGATGGTAATTTAGCTTTCTCAAGCGGAGCCAAAGCTATTTCCATGATGAACTTTGAATTTTCCGCTGCTTCCGCAGGGCGGTAAATCAAATCATAATTGTGCTTAGCCTCGGGGTTGTAAACCGCACGAGGTTTACACTTGTTATAGTTCAACCGACTGAACACACTGACGTTGTCACCTATGCGATAGGTTGGGTCATCTTCACTGGTGTAGGTATTTCGTTGAGAACCCAACCTAGTGTGAACTGATGCTCTCCGGTGGGAATGTGACTCATCTCGATGCTCTCGTTGACGACTCCCAGATTGGGTATACTCATATCTCGACGGAGATCTGGAGTATACCTCTGTGTCTTCGATGTGAGACGGGTCGTCACGTTGAGAAGCATGAGCACGAGATCCTGGCCTTCGCGACTGAGTTTGAGGAGCAGTTTGTGCACACAGCTGTGTGTATACTGCATTTAGTGCACCTTGAGACCTGACGTACCAGGAGATTGGAGTTTCTCCTGGAGGCAGAATTGAGTGAATAGGGATTTCTGGCTGTATCCCCTGAGTGATAGGTTCATTTACATGATTAGATTGCACCTCGTTGTCATCCGAGGCATCCTCTGGAACTCCTTCAACCTGAAAGTTGTTTCCGACATTTGGCCGAGGGCCGGTTTATCGATGAGACGACGTTTCTTCCATATGCAAATGGAATCAATAGGGTAGATAAAAAACGAGAGAAAATTGGATGAGACAGAGAAATCGGTGGGCGCCAATGAAGAAACACTAGATAATAGACCGGGATCGAATTATCTAGGGGGTTTGGATCTGCATAAAAGGGGGTTGTTCTCTCTCGTTTGATTCAATGCAACTGACCTTCTTCTCCGGTAAACTCTGCAAAACAAAGCACCGTTAGCCTCGTGTAACACCTCGAAAATTCACGTCCTATAATGTGTTGACACGTGTCATAATGTTTAAACGTGTGAAAGAAATATTATGGAAGGACTAAAGTTGACAAACGTTGAAAGTATGTGAATATACGTATTCTAAGTGTCAACTGTGAATAAATACAATGTATATTAACCCTACACGATGCTCATACCTTCAAACGAATAAATCATGGATCATACGAAGCTAAATGTGAGTGATTTCAAACTACAGGGACCAAATGTGTCAACATGTTTAATTTATACCTCTGAGTGACCTTTTGACAAACCCGAAGCTTTGTAAATATTAACTATACTCATGAGAATTCACCATAAAAATTTCATAAAGTTTCGTTAACGTATGAGAAAGATATGATCAAATTCGTGTGCGAAGCGTTAAAGCGTAAACGTCGAAAGTTAGGACTTTTCGGGTGAAAATAAAGTTACCCGGGGACTTGGCAAAGTGGGTATATGTTTTAAGGCCTTAGTAGATCGATTGTGGGGGTTTAAAATGCAAGAAATCAGTACATATTCGGGTTTTGAAGAGCCAAGGACTGAATCGCAAACAAAATCCAAATGCTGATCTGCATGTGGCTCGCGCCACGCGAGGGGACCCTCGCGTCACGCGAGGGGTGCCCAGTTCCGCGAAAAATGGCTGTTTGTCTCCTAAAGCTTATATGCGCGACCTCTACTCGTTTTTCCACTTCTCATGGCCACTAAAACACCTCCTAAGCCCCTAGGACACCTGTTGATTGTTTGTGGGCACTCATAGACTTGTTTGTCAATGATTTGTGGTGATTGAAACCATTATAAATAGCCCTTCAAAGTCACAAACATTCTCACACCTTCATCTGATCATTTGGAGCCTTTCTGGAGCTAAGGAACTCTCCCAACTGATCATAAGTCGTGCATAGGACCCTTGTAAGTGTTCTAATCCTTTCTTGTTTGAGTTTAGCTTAGTTATTTAGCTAAAAGTCAAACCGTCGTAATTACGGTTTGACTTCGAGATTAGTCAATAATGGCTCAGTCAAATCTCGAATTAAAAGTAGTTATAAGTTGGTATTTATGTGGGTAATAAAACCCCAAAAGGGTTTCCCCTGATCACCACTTTAACTAGTTTAAAAGTCGGGTCAAACATATACTTAAAAAGTCAACAGAATTCTTAAAAGGTCATTTATGCATAATTAGCTATCTAGACCATGTATAACCTGTTTGATTATTGTTATAACTTAGTAATTAGTGTAAGAACATGTCCAAACCTGTTCAACCCTACTATTTCCTGTTTAGACCCGGTTCGGAACCGAAAGTCACATAGTTTGACTTTCACTTTGACTTTCAGTTCTGACCCGTTTAGGCATATTTTAGAAATGCCACAGAGCTTAAATTGGACTAGGTTACATGTTAGAACAACCCTCTGTGATTATGCAACTCGGTTCATTAGTTATCCAATTAATATGCAAGTTTCCGTTAATTGTTCATATGTTGACCGTTATGCCCTTATTACCTTAAAACATGATTTATGAAAATGTAAAAGTGTAGAAACCTTGAATATTGATATATAAACTTGTATGCAAAATTTGACATCAGTTTGACTTGTAGATTAAGAGTTATGCTCATTAGCGTAATTACGGTGCTTTATGTTAATAAAATGGCGTAATTAGCGTATAGCCTAATTAAACATACTTTTTGGTATCAAACGAATTACCCACTGATGTAATGTATTATTTTGGGAATT
>JARYGA010027995.1:0-25133 GCA_030545235.1 Helianthus tuberosus | reverse complement strand
GGGAAGCTCTTAAAAAGAAATTCGAAGGAAGTACTGAGATGCTTCAGAGTAAAGCAGCATTGCTGAAAAAGGAGTTTGAACTATTTGCATGCATGCCTGGTGAAACAACAAAGAATCTTATTGAAAGATATTGTCATCTTGTACGCACCATGTCACAGTTGAAGATTACAAAAACTCCAGCAGAATGGGTTGAAAAGCTTGCTGACGCATTACCGCAAAAGGAATGGGGTACATATCTGATGATATTGAAGAATTCCAGACAGTTTAGAAGGTTATCGATTGCACAGTTTATAGAGAAGTTGGAGGCACAGGATCTGGAGCAGCAGAAAATTGCTAGAATGAACAGTTCTACTCATCAACAAGATATTAAATTGTACTATAAAGGAAATGTTCAAACTACTGAAGTAAGTCCAAAGATACAAACTGCATTTAGTGCTGGAAATCAATCTACACCAAGCAGTCAAGGATCAGTCAACACTAGTGGGTTCTCAACGGTGAATCCTCCAAGTATTCAAAGTTCATCTGCTGGAAATGGTCATCTAATTCAGTGCAATGTAGTTTTACATCTTCAAAATGGACAAAATTATTCTGAAGAGATTGTAAAGAATCATATGGGATTATTGGTCACTGCATTAGAGTCTTATGAAGGGTTGATTACCGGAAGAATTGGTAATCCGATGCTCACAAAGGAAGATTATGACCAAATCGATGCAGAGGAGCTGGAACTGATGGATATTAAATGGGCCTTAGCTAGTGTTTTGAGGAGAGCAGAAAAATTTAGATTGGTTACAGGAAGAAATGATTTCTTGGATGCAAACCTTTCTAATCTAGGATTTGATAAATCTAAAGTTGTTTGTTTTCGTTGCAGGGAGAAAGGCCACTTTAAAAGAGAATGTAAGAACCAGGAGCCGAGAGGAGCAAAGGAGTCGTCTGGGAAAGATGATTATTATAGGAAAACCATTTATCAACAAATCACTCATCAACCGCATTAACAAAAAGAAGCTCAAACGGCACATGGAAAAATGATTGAAGATGCAAACAGGAAAGCTTATTATGGTATCATTGATCAAGAAGATGAGAGAATGGCTGGTGGTTTTAGCTGGGACAAGTTTATTCCAGCTGATCCTAATGTTAAAGCTTTTATTGCTCAGATTGTGCAAAAGCCAGAGTTGATGAAGGAGTGGATGGATGTGATGTCAGATAATGAGGAGAGTCAAGATGGAAAATCTGTTTATTCTGAAAGCAGTGATGATGATGAAGAAGTTGAACAGATAAACATTGGAAAATCTCATTTATCTTCTGACAGTTTTGAATTTTATTTTGCAGATAAATTGAAGAAACTCAAAGAGAGAAAAGCAGCAAAAGAATTGAAGGAAGTCAAAGTGATTGAGAAAATAGTGGAAATGGAAAAGGTAGTTGAAGTTGAGAAGATTGTGGAGGTAGAAAAGATTGTTGAAGTCACAAAACCTTGTCTTACTTGTTTAGAGTCATGTAAACAATGTATAGAAAAAGATGAGAGGTTTAGTGAGTTAGAAAAGTTGAAAGAAAAGTTGTTGTTTGATGTAAAAAATTTGAAACAGTCATATGATGTATTGAACAGAACTGTGAATAGTTTGGAAAAGACTAACTCTGAAAGAGAGAAAGCTTTGAAGATGTTGAATGCTACCATGATGACAAAGCAGAAAGAGATCAACTTGTACATAGAAGAATGTGCAAAGTGGAAGAAAGAGTTGGATAGTGAAGCAACTGAGAATGAAAGAATCAGAAGATTGCTGCAAAGTTACAAAGTTGTGACTACATAATTGATAGAATTTATCCAACAGTTGAAGGATTTGAAGCATTTAAAGGTGAAGAAACAAAGCCAAAGAAGAAAAAGGATACTGGTAAGAAACAGGGTGTCTGTTATAATAAGTGTCCGCCTCCAATTTGGGAAGGGTATTCGCCTAGAAAACCGAATGAGGAACAAGTCCAAAAGGCAGTTAATCTAAAGTTAGAGTCCGAGTTAACTGATGTATTACCAGACAACATTGACGTCACGTTCACAGCGTCCGACACAGATCATGAGTCAGAATTAATAAAAAGAATGGTCGATCAGGTGTTGGATAAGGATGAGGAGTCAGAGTCAAAGTCCGAATCCGAAAGTTCGTGTCAGTCAGTCAGAAGTTCAAATTCGTCGGAAAAGAGTTCAAAATCATCGGGAAAACGGGTTTATAGCAAAAAAAATTTGTTGTCAAAATCTAATTTGAATGATGAAACATTTGAAGTTGCATATACTTTGAATGATTCTGACAAATTATATTTTGATAAAGAATTTCCAATAAGCGGTGTCAAAACTGATTTGATAAAAAGGGTTTTCAAACTAACAGAAATTTATATTTCTGAAATAAAAGATGAAAATCTTAATGTAAAACCTAAACCTTACACCTCAAGAGTACAACAACGTTTGAACAAGAAAAAGGGTTACAATTCTGGTTCTGGTTTTCAAAAGAAACCAAACCACAATCGTAGCTACAAAAAGAAAGGACTTGGTTTTATTCCACCTAAAAACTATAAAAATGAAATGTCACACCCCCAAATTCCACCTGCGGAGTACCGTCCGCTTGAGGGCGTGACCGACCAGGATCCAGCCACCAATTATACTGAATAATTGAATTAATAACCAAAGTAATACTTACTAACCATACGATTAGCAAATATCAAGTTCGGAGTTTAAAGTTTTAAGCTCAAATAGTAGTAACTAGCGGAAGCATAAGTAAAACAGTCTTAAACATGGTTCATAATTCATGTTTATTTAACACCCAACGCAGGGGTAGACGAACACTACACATCCCCCAAGCAGCAGCTCCTCAGTCACTGGTTACCTGCAAAGCATGCAGTAAGGGGGGTCAACAATAATGCTGAGTGAGTTCACTAGTTGTCCAGTTTTAATTACCAAAAACTTGTTTCACCAGTTAATTTATCCGTTTATACATGCCATGGGGAGCTACCCCAAAAGTTAGCGACTAAACTGTTTTTCCAATACCGAACACTAGGTGACCGTTGCCTATCCGCAGAGTGCCCCGATGTCAATGTTCTATCATCATTGACGGATGCCTGAGTACATTAGTTCACGACCGATCCCATACCTTGGCACGGTGTGAGGTTGGTAAGACCTAAATAGCGCTATCAACTAATAACCCGTTCGCCTGGCCCCGGCGACTAATCGGTATTATGTAGTAGGGACTTTAAGTGATAGAGTTTCGTTTAGTGCCGTTTATTGCAATCCGTATAAACAGTAATTAACTAAAAGGTTCCCAATAACAAGGGAAGAAAAGTAAGTTGTATCCCTCATAAGGGGATAGTGTTGTTTTTAGTTCCGTTTCCCAAACCACCGGGAATACATGCTTTAGGTTGTGAACTCACCTTGGGTTGCTCGGTAGATTAATTACCCGGTCGATCACGTTGGTCACCACGTCCTAGCATGGTTACCGAATATGGGTCACGTTGGGGTACAAGTAAACACGTATAGCAAACATGTACAGACACACATAGCATGCATTCATACAAACACTTGGGTTATTGGGCCTGCCCTAACATTTCACAAACAAACAGTACAGATACACATGCAGTCCAGTCAACAGATAGTCTAACAAGCTTTTGGCCCAATAACACTTAGGCAGCCCAGTCGAGACAAGGGCGGTTTCGACTCGAGAATACACGGTCTCGAGTCGCAACCAAGGGTTCCGACTCGCAACCTCGATCTCGGTTCATCATGCTTTGGTCTCGAGTCGCAACCAAGGGTTCCAACTCGCAACCTCGGTCTCGGTTCATCATGCTTTGGTCTCGAGTGTGCTGCTTGCGAGTCGCAACCGGGAGATCTCGAAGAATCACGTTTTGGTCTCGAGTGTGCTGCTTGCGAGTCGCAACCGGGAGATCTCGAAGAATCACGTTTTGGTCTCGAGTCGCAACCAAGGGTTCCGACTCGCAACCACTGTTACGTGCACCTGAATCCTTCTAGAAGCTGTCCTACGTACTAGCCAATAGCATTTTGATTTCATGTAATTTTGTACTAACCAATAACATTGCACTAACATGTTTTATTGTCTAAATCATAACAAAATCAGATCAAAACAAGCATATTTGAATATTCATATCACCTTCAAACTTGTTCTTCATATGTTCATCATAATTATGAACTTTCAAGTCCTAAATCTAGCATACACAATCCGAAACAGCATGTTTACACAAGGTTATCCATCAACATTCTTCCCTTTATCATGTTTATCAAACCAAAATCATGCAAGGAGACATTTAGACTATACATGTGTAACATTCATCAAATACTCATCACAAAACAAAGCCTTTACAAACCAAGTATCGTGACACCTAGAACATAAAGCACTAACCGATTCAAGAGTGACACAAGGGTGTTCAAGTAGGTGACGGATTGAAGCCTTTGAGTGATGATTCCGAGCCAATCCAAGGGTGCTCTTGTTGCCGGTTGGATCCGAGAAGGAGAGGAGGAGAGGGTGATGTTAGAACCTTAGGGTTTTGGGGTTTTTAGAGAGAGAGGGAGAGTGTGTGTGATGAGAGAGTGTGAGAATGATGTTGCAAAATGGTAAAAGTTGTGAGGGTTGGCCGGTTATATATCTCGAGTGGGTTAGGGGTTTCCGGGTGGGCTTCTAGGTTGCATGGCCCAACCGGCCCGAGTGTTTACTGTTCACTCGAGACCGAGGGTGGTCTCGAGTCGGGTCCTTTGGGGTCTCGGCCCACTCATATAACACACATACATATATATAATATACATACATTCATCACACTTAGCACAAGGATCACATAAAATCATCGAGATAACACGCACTAACATTTAATAACGTATATACACATAATGCTAATACAAGATATTTGCTCGGGAAAACCTAGAGTGTCACATTATCCCCAAGTTTTAGGAACTTTCGTCCCGAAAGTTAAGGCAGTCACTGTCAAGCTAGTGTAAGTGAGAACGTTTCAACGGGGTGTCACATCATCCCCCCGTTAATTTGGAATTTCGTCCCGAAATTCGGTTGTAGCTTCAGTGCTGGGAGTTTCATTAGGGAACAACTGGGGATATTTGCGCTTCATCTGGTCTTCCCGCTCCCAGGTAAATTCTGGGCCACGGCGTGAGTTCCAACGAACTCGCACGAGAGGTACCTGGCTACGTTTGAGGGTTTTGATCTCACGATCCGTGATCTCAACCGGTTCCTCAGTAAAGTGTAGCCGTTCGTCAATAGTAAGTTCCTTGTAAGGAATGACGAGTGTTTCGTCTGATAGACACTTCTTCAGATTAGATACGTGGAAGACGTTGTGCACAGCACTCAGTTCTTCAGGCAGATTCAATCTGTAAGCGGCCGTGCCGATCTTTTCGGTAACTTCAAAGGGTCCGACATATCTTGGATTAAGCTTGCCCCGTTTTCCAAAACGAACCACACCCTTCCAGGGTGAGACCTTAAGTAGAGCCCGTTCACCAACCTGGAACTCTTGCGGTTTCCTATCTTTATCAGCGTAGTACTTTTGACGGTCACGAGCTGCCGCCATGCGTTGCCTAATCTGGGCAATCTTTTCTGTGGTGTCGACTACATGTTCCGGGCCTGTGATCTGGCTGTCACCAACCTCAGCCCAACAGAGAGGCGATCGACATTTACGGCCGTACAATGCCTCAAAGGGTGCTGCCTGAATGCTGGTGTGGTAGCTGTTGTTGTAGGAGAATTCCACCAACGGTAGGTGCTTCTCCCAATTCTTGCCAAAATCGATCACACATGCCCTAAGCATGTCTTCGAGGGTTTGGATGGTGCGTTCAGACTGCCCGTCCGTTTGCGGGTGATAAGCGGTGCTCATGTCTAAACGTGAGCCAAAAGATTTGTGCATGGCTTGCCACAACTCAGAAGTAAAACGCGCGTCTCGATCAGAAATAATAGAGGTAGGCACTCCGTGCTTCGAGACCACTTCTTTTAAGTATACCTCTGCTAGGGTAGAGAACTTGTCTGTTTCTTTAATAGCCAAGAAGTGTGCAGACTTAGTTAAGCGATCCACTATCACCCAAATGGTGTCATTTCCGCGCTGAGACCTAGGCAGGCCAGTAACAAAATCCATGGAAATCTGCTCCCATTTCCATTGCGGAATCTCTGGCTGTTGGAGTAGGCCTGATGGTTTCTGATACTCAGCCTTGACCCTTGCACAAGTCATACATTTCCTGACATAGGTTGCTATGTGGGCTTTCATGCCAGGCCACCAATAGGTAGCCCTCAAGTCGTGGTACATCTTATCTGAACCCGGATGTACTGAGTAACGGGACTTGTGGGCTTCATCCATCACCAGGTCACGTAAATTCCCATAAAGCGGAACCCATATGCGTCCGGCCACGTAGTAAGCACCGTCTTCTTTTTGTTCCAATCGTTGTCTCGATCCTCGTAGGGACTCGGCCCTGATGTTCTCGGCTTTCAATGCTTCAACCTGAGCATTTCGAATTTGGTTAGGGAGGTTCGAGTGGATAGTGAGCTGTAAGGCACGAACACGCTTGGGTTTGGTCTCCTTTCTGCTGAGGGCATCGGCTACCACATTAGCCTTGCCTGGGTGATATTTGATTGCACACTCGTAGTCATTTAGGAGTTCGACCCATCGGCGTTGCCGCATATTCAACTCCTTTTGTCCCATTATGTGCTGGAGACTCTTGTGATCAGTGTAAATCGTGCACTTGGTGCCGTACAAGTAGTGTCTCCAAAGCTTGAGCGCGAAGACCACAGCTCCAAATTCTAAGTCATGCGTCGTATAGTTCCGTTCGTGGACCTTGAGTTGTCGCGAGGCGTAAGCGATAACTTTCTCGCGTTGCATCAATACGCAGCCAAGTCCTTGAATAGAAGCGTCGCAGTAAACGACGAAGTCGTCGGTACCTTCGGGTAAGGAGAGGATAGGAGCACTACAAAGGTTCTTCTTTAGTTCCTGGAAGGCAGATTCCTGAGCATCACTCCATTTGTAAGCAACACCCTTCTGAGTGAGTGTCGTAAGTGGTTGAGCGATCTTAGAGAATCCCTTGATAAATCTTCGATAGTATCCCGCCAATCCCAAGAATTGGCGAACTTCGGTCGGAGTCTTAGGCACAGGCCAATTCTTAATGGACTCAATCTTAGCAGGGTCAACATGAATCCCTTCCTGATTGACGATGTGTCCAAGGAAATGGACTTCTCTAAGCCAGAAATCACATTTCGATAATTTGGCGTACAGTTGTTCATTGCGAAGGAGTTCGAGAATAAGACGTAGGTGTTGTTCATACTCCTCTTGGCTCTTCGAGTAGATTAGGATGTCGTCGATAAACACAATTACGAACTTATCGAGGTAGGGTTTGCATACTCGGTTCATGAGATCCATGAAGATTGCAGGTGCGTTGGTCATTCCGAAAGGCATAACAAGGAATTCGTAGTGACCATAGCGGGTTCTGAAAGCAGTCTTAGAGATGTCCTCATCGCGGACTCTCAGCTGGTGATAACCCGATCGCAGATCGATCTTGGAATAATAGCTTGACCCTTGCAGCTGGTCGAACAGGTCGTCGATACGGGGAAGTGGATAACGATTCTTGATGGTAACCTTGTTAAGTTCGCGGTAGTCAATGCACATTCGGTATGAGCCATCTTTCTTTTTGACGAAGAGCACTGGGGCTCCCCAGGGTGATGAACTAGGACGGATAAAACCTTTGTCCAAAAGTTCTTGTAGTTGAGTAGAAAGCTCCTTGAGCTCCGCGGGGGCTAATCGATAAGGTGCACGAGCTATAGGCGCTGCTCCGGGAGCTAGCTCGATTTGAAATTCGACCTGACGGTGAGGAGGGAGTCCAGGTAGTTCTTCCGGGAATACCTCGGGATAGTCACGTACAACTGGAAAATCTTCAATCCTGTTTTCCATTTTCTGTGTGTCGGCAACGAGTGCTAAGATAGCGGTGTGCCCTTTTCGTAGACACTTCTGGGCCTTCAAGAATGAAATGATGCCCGTGACTTCTCCGCTCTTGTCGCCTTGAACTATAAGAGGTTTGCCAGGGGGACGGGGAATACGAATAGCTTTCTCTTGGCAGAGGATTTCAGCTCGATGTTTGGATAACCAATCCATACCAATGATGACGTCGAAGCTTCCAAGAATGATGGGGAAGAGATCGATACAGAAGGTCTGACCAGACAACTCTAATTTGCAGTTACGAATTATGTGTGAGGCCTCGAGGTTTCTACCATTAGCTATTTCAACGGTGTGCTTAGAGCTTAGCGGCGTAAGAGTGAGCTTAAGTTTCTTACTAATACGTAGGGATACATAACTAGCATCTGCTCCGGAATCAAATAGCATGGAAACATAACGATCATTAAGTAGGAACTTACCCGCTACAACGTTTGGGTCATTCCTTGCTTCCCCAGCTCCAATCACAAAAGCTTTTCCTCTAGCACCATTTCCAGTATTGTTGTTATTGTTCCCAGCACCCTGATTGTTGTTGTTTTGATTCAGTTCAGGGCAATCCTTTCGCATGTGCCCCGTTGCTCCACACTTGAAGCATCCACGGTTGTTTCCTTGTTGCTGCTGTTGCTGTGGTTGTTGCTGATTCTGCCTAGCTGGGAACTGGCTTCGGCAGTCTTTGGCTTCGTGCCCCATCTTGTTGCATCGCTGACACTGACCTTTTCCATATGGCCCACTGTGATGTCGGTTACATTTGTTACACTTAGGGTGGTTTCCTCGATAGCCACCCTGTTGCTGAGGGCCCTTGTTGCTTTCAGTCTTCCTTTGTTGAACTGGGGCCTGAGTGGGGTTAGCATCCTTTCCCTGACTTCCATCCCACTTTCGCTTGTTATCGCCAGAAGTTCCAGCAGTAGCACCGATCCTCTTGGGCAGCTTGCCCTCTTCCACAGCCTGATTGGTGAGTTTGTGAGCAAGACGAACCACGGGCTGTATGGTGTTGAGGTTGGCCGAGGTCACATGGCTCCGGATTTCTGGGACCAAGCCTTTGATGTACAATTCGACCCTTCGATACATAGGTTGGGACATGTTTGGGCAAAGTGCAGCATAGTCGTTGGACTGCTTAGTGTAGGTCTCAATCTCTGATCCGACCATCTTGAGCGCATAGTACTCGTTCTCGAGTTTGTGGATGTCATCCCTGTGACAGTACTCCTCTTTGATCATGTCCTTGAAATCTTCCCATGCCGTAGCATTAGCAGTTTCCAGACCAAGCATCTGAATCTGTGCTTTCCACCATGAAAGCGCGTTCCCTTCAAGCGTACCAGTTGCGTACTTAACCCAGTTAGCAGGGGGACACTCGCAGACGGCAAAGACAGCTTCGGCATTTTCAATCCAATGCAGAAGGCCTATGGCACCCTCAGTTCCGTTGAAAGGGAGAGGCTTGCCATCCATGAAGGTTTTGAAAGTACAAACACGTGGTTGCGCAGGCGCAGGCTGACCTGTTGTGAGAAATGGAGCGAATAGGTTTTTAGAGGTGAAAAGACGATGTGGGGGTAGGATCTAAACATCCTATAGCAACGAGTTTACCTCCAGGGTGAGCTGCGAAAGCTGCAGCCACCGTGTTGAGCAAGTTAGCGAATTGAGCCTGAGTCATGTTAACGCTTCCTCTTCCGCGTCCACTCATTGTCTTCATAGCCAGAAAACACAGTATGAGTGTAATGTTGTAACGTAGCGAGAATGAGGTAGAAGAGAAATGTGTATCTATCTAATTAGGCACACTAGTATGTATAGTAGAGTAGTCAATATAAGATAAACAAGCAAGTAAACACAAGTCCGAGCTACGAGGTCTAGTATGTCGAGTCCTGCCCTTGGAGTGTAGTGTCGTCACGAGTCACGGGTTATAGTCTGGTTTTTCTCAAAAAGACTTTCCTTTTTAAAACCAAGTTCACTATAACCAATGGCTCTGATACCAATCTGTCACACCCCCAAATTCCACCTGCGGAGTACCGTCCGCTTGAGGGATTGACCGACCAGGATCCAGCCACCAATTATACTGAATAATTGAATTAATAACCAAAGTAATACTTACTAACCATACGATTAGCAAATATCAAGTTCGGAGTTTAAAGTTTTAAGCTCAAATAGTAGTAACTAGCGGAAGCATAAGTAAAACAGTCTTAAACATGGTTCATAATTCATGTTTATTTAACACCCAACGCAGGGGTAGACGAACACTACACATCCCCCAAGCAGCAGCTCCTCAGTCACTGGTTACCTGCAAAGCATGCAGTAAGGGGGGTCAACAATAATGCTGAGTGAGTTCACTAGTTGTCCAGTTTTAATTACCAAAAACTTGTTTCACCAGTTAATTTATCCGTTTATACATGCCATGGGGAGCTACCCCAAAAGTTAGCGACTAAACTGTTTTTCCAATACCGAACACTAGGTGGCCGTTGCGTATCCGCAGAGTGCCCCGACGTCAATGTTCTATCATCATTGACGGATGCCTGAGTACATTAGTTCACGACCGATCCCATACCTTGGCACGGTGTGAGGTTGGTAAGACCTAAATAGCGCTATCAACTAATAACCCGTTCGCCTGGCCCCGGCGACTAATCGGTATTATGTAGTAGGGACTTTAAGTGATAGAGTTTCGTTTAGTGCCGTTTGTTGCAATCCGTATAAACAGTAATTAACTAAAAGGTTCCCAATAACAAGGGAAGAAAAGTAAGTTGTATCCCTCATAAGGGGATAGTGTTGTTTTTAGTTCCGTTTCCCAAACCACCGGGAATACATGCTTTAGGTTGTGAACTCACCTTGGGTTGCTCGGTAGATTAATTACCCGGTCGATCACGTTGGTCACCACGTCCTAGCATGGTTACCGAATATGGGTCACGTTGGGGTACAAGTAAACACGTATAGCAAACACGTACAGACACACATAGCATGCATTCATACAAACACTTGGGTTATTGGGCCTGCCCTAACATTTCACAAACAAACAGTACAGATACACATGCAGTCCAGTCAACAGATAGTCTAACAAGCTTTTGGCCCAATAACACTTAGGCAGCCCAGTCGAGACAAGGGCGGTTTCGACTCGAGAATACACGGTCTCGAGTCGCAACCAAGGGTTCCGACTCGCAACCTCGATCTCGGTTCATCATGCTTTGGTCTCGAGTCGCAACCAAGGGTTCCGACTCGCAACCTCGGTCTCGGTTCATCATGCTTTGGTCTCGAGTGTGCTGCTTGCGAGTCGCAACCGGGAGATCTCGAAGAATCACGTTTTGGTCTCGAGTGTGCTGCTTGCGAGTCGCAACCGGGAGATCTCGAAGAATCACGTTTTGGTCTCGAGTCGCAACCAAGGGTTCCGACTCGCATCCACTGTTACGTGCACCTGAATCCTTCTAGAACCTGTCCTACGTACTAGCCAATAGCATTTTGATTTCATGTAATTTTGTACTAACCAATAACATTGCACTAACATGTTTTATTGTCTAAATCATAACAAAATCAGATCAAAACAAGCATATTTGAATATTCATATCACCTTCAAACTTGTTCTTCATATGTTCATCATAATTATGAACTTTCAAGTCCTAAATCTAGCATACACAATCCGAAACAGCATGTTTACACAAGGTTATCCATCAACATTCATCCCTTTATCATGTTTATCAAACCAAAATCATGCAAGGAGACATTTAGACTATACATGTGTAACATTCATCAAATACTCATCACAAAACAAAGCCTTTACAAACCAAGTATCGTGACACCTAGAACATAAAGCACTAACCGATTCAAGAGTGACACAAGGGTGTTCAAGTAGGTGACGGATTGAAGCCTTTGAGTGATGATTCCGAGCCAATCCAAGGGTGCTCTTGTTGCCGGTTGGATCCGAGAAGGAGAGGAGGAGAGGGTGATGTTAGAACCTTAGGGTTTTGGGGTTTTTAGAGAGAGAGAGGGAGAGTGTGTGTGATGAGAGAGTGTGAGAATGATGTTGCAAAATGGTAAAAGTTGTGAGGGTTGGCCGGTTATATATCTCGAGTGGGTTAGGGGTTTCCGGGTGGGCTTCTAGGTTGCATGGCCCAACCAGCCCGAGTGTTTACTGTTCACTCGAGACCGAGGGTGGTCTCGAGTCGGGTCCTTTGGGGTCTCGGCCCACTCATATAACACACATACATATATATAATATACATACATTCATCACACTTAGCACAAGGATCACATAAAATCATCGAGATAACACGCACTAACATTTAATAACGTATATACACATAATGCTAATACAAGATATTTGCTCGGGAAAACCTAGAGTGTCACATGAAAAATATGTTCGAGATTATAAATAAAAAATGACATATGTTGCAGGAACTAGTCATGAAGAAGAAGCAAAGAGCTCATTCTGGAAACAGTCAAACCAGGAGTTTCTTACTGAAAAGATGAAGAATGGAGCTTATCAAAGGAAAGAAACAAGAACCTGTTACGGATGCAATGAAGTTGGTCATATTGCATGGAATTGCCCAAAAGCGACAAACACAAAACAGGGAGTTTCTGGAAAATTGAAAGAAGTTATTGTTGATAAAACCGAACCACCAACTGAAAAATTTAAAGTTTTCAAAAATTCAACATATGAAGTTGGTGAGTGTTCGAAGAGATTTTACAGGCGAAGTGTTAAACTTGACAATCAAGCTTGGGTTGTTAAGAAATCTGAGGTAAAATCTGGCGATGAATCTGATTCCACAAAATCAGAGGAGCCACAGTTTGATGAGAGTGATGAAAAATCAGTTCCTTCAATGGATGATGAGAACTTTCCACCATTGAGGACTGAAAATTTTAAAAGGAAAACTGGAAAGTCTGAAATCTCAAATCAGGGTTATTCTGAGAAGGATAACTTTGATGTTGAGAAAGCGTTTAATGGGAAAGTTTAGAAGATTTTCGGAAAAATGGTTGAAGGGAAAGTAAAAGGGGTAAAGGAGTTTTATGCTAAAAAAGAAAGCAACTTACACTCCAACTGCTTCTGAATTGAAAACACCCAAGGCTGGTCAGGCTTGGGTGGATATTTTCTTTCATTGAAAAACCTGACTTGCCGGAGATCCCAAGTTTGTAATTGCGGACCAGGAATCGGCATCTTTCTTAGTAATTGATTTTGTAAATGAATCTTAAAGTTTGTTAAATTTTACAGATTGTGAATTGCCGGAGCTTCCAGGTTGGTAAGTGCGAAGCAGGAATCGGCATCTTGATTGGTAAAATAGTTTGTGTACATGATTTTTACTACATGTGTTTTAAATGTTGGATATACTTACAAGTGGTAAGAGGTTGATTCTGACAAAATGATTACTCAAGGTCATTAGTTTGAACTTGATGTAATCCTGATACAAGAGATTGAATGGACGATATGATGAACCAAACTCCTAATTTTAAAAGTGGTAAAATCAACAAAACTTATTTTCCGGAAATATCATTTTGGTTAAAACAAACTTAAGTGTTTTGAAATCATAATGAGAAAATAGTTTTGTGTAAGGGGGAGTTCTGAGTGTTTATGCCTAGTGGATGGCGAATTGAGGTGATTTGATATCAGCTGTCTCTTTCTGTATAGTTTGTTTTCAAATTTCCTAAAATGTGTTTGCATTTTAAGGGGAGTAGAAAATTTCAGAAAATCCAAAAACATTTGAAAATTTGAAAAAGACAAAAACATGATAAAATTCAAAAATGAGTTTTTGTGTCAAAGAAGAGGAAATGATAGTACATCAGTGGACTATCACAACATGCTAAAGAATTGGAAAGTAAAATGTGATAAACGGTCTCACCGATGATGTGCCAGTAGGTTTTTGCACATTTAGTAGATTGTGACGAGATATAAACCTAAATTCAAACTTGCTTATATCGTGGGGAAACATCTCTCGGATATATGGGTAACCCCCGAAATCTCGTTTGAAAGATTCTTTTTTCTGATATACTAGGTCTTTATACTCAGTGATATCTGGGGTATTATTCCTGGACTTCTGCTGAATGGAAGTTCTGACCTAGTCCTCGAATAATACTTTTCGCAATGCTTGAAACATAGCATCACCCTCAGCATATATGATAAGACAATAAAATTGCTTAGCAATGCTGTTGTAAAAAAGATCCTCTAAAGGGGAAACACCCAAAAGTTGAGTCATGATCTCTCTGCTGAACGGTAGTTCTGACCTGAGCTCTCATGATTCTTCATAATTTATTAACCCCTACAGATATCATTTGTGTCATAATTACCTTTAAGACTGAATATCGGGATCTGGATACGGGAGTATATTCAAGAGGTGGGACACATGAATGGGTTTAAGTTCTTAAAATACCTAATTCGTATCCTGAATCAGTTGAAATTTGTATGAAAATTTTAGTGGACCAGTATATCGACAATCTAAGTGAATTGTTTAATTCTTAATGTGTAATTAAGCTCAATGGTACTTGTGACTTGTCATAAACTGATATGATCCTCTGACGCATACTCAAAACAAAAATATTGTCTGTAAATATGTTTGTACATATTTCTTTACTGCTTTATATTTTCAGAAAATACAAAAAGATTTTGATTTCTGCTTTATTTTCGACAACCGATGTCTGAGTGCCGAGTTTCAAAATCTAAGTAAGCTGATTGTGTTTCTGAAAATAAAACAAGTTCATTCATTTGAAACTTGCAGTTTTAAAATCAAAAATTCAAAAACAGTTTGTGATATCTCCTAGGTCATTAAGTTGGACTTGGATGATTAACTGTGGGGGAGTTGGATGCTTATATTGTTATAAGTGCTAGTTTCCGATACGATTCGATGAAACTGCCAAATTCATGAGAAGTAATTTTGAGAAGATTGAATTGTTAGATTACAATATCTGGAAGATTAAAATGTTGTTACTTATAGTTGTATGAGTGATTGCAGGAAAAGTCCAGACTACGATCCCGGAAGCTGAGTCTAAGGGGGAGTCTGAAGACGAGCTCAAAGCAAGGGGGAGCTTGTAATCGAAAAGCAAGGTGTCGATCCCTATAGCACGGAAGCTTGACGAAAGGGGGAGCCTGATGAAGAAAAGAAGTCTACAGAAAGGAGAAGCTGAAGCTGAAGACAGATCCACCGGGATTATGTTCAAGAAGATTCAAAGAGAGGGAGAAAAAGAAGACGCTACGAGTTTGACTCAATGATCGAGATTGACTGCGGCAATATCCAAGGGGGAGTCTGTTAGTACATTTATGTCTATCGCCTTCGTCAATCCGAGCCGTAGCAAGAAACAGAAGAAAACAAGTCGTTATATTAGTGATAGCTAGACAAAAAGGCAAGGTGGCATAATTGTAATAATGAGAAATCTCATTAAATGGCTTGGACTATAAATAGGAGATTATGTCATAGATTAGGGACTTTTGCTACATTTGTCATTTTGGAGCTTTCTAGATCTAGAGAGAGAAAGTGTTGTCATTGTGATTCAAGGTGCTGTACTTTATCAAATCTTATATAGAATCACGTTTATATTACATCGTGTGTATTAGGTCACGTTCATGTACGATTTCCACACGCGTCACGTCCGTTTCGCAATCGTTTCGGAGTCAAAACCGGTCCTACAAATATTAAATGGCAAAAAATCAAAAAACAAACTTGGACCAATCTACTATCCAAATAGCTAACATAGATAGATAATTATAGTCCTTATCGGTCCATTCACTTGAATAATTACTATATGAATTTAAATATTACGAGGTTCATTGAGGAATATTAAAAAAAGTAGGAAATTGGAAAATAATACTAAAAATTATTTTTTTTCAAGATCTTTTTTGAAGCTTTTGCATATAAAAATGTTTATAAGTTATTACAATAAAAAAATTCATTTTTTTACTATCTTTTAAGCATTTCTTTTAATACTTTTTAGTTTTTAATTTTTTTATTAAAAAGACTTCTATATGTATTTATATGCAGAAATTCTGATTTAAAAAACATAATTTTTAACATCTTAAATTGAATTTTTATGATATATTTATCAAATTAAATGCAGTGTTTCTCAGTTTCCTACTTTTTAGTGTTTCCCATTGTAAAATACAATATTACTTAACGTAAGATATGAAATAACACACGTTATAACACTCAAAATACTAATCATGCATGTTAAAAACCAAATCACGCATGTTGAAAAATCATAACCATGCGTGATTATGTTTTTTCAACATGCATGATTTATGGTTTTTAACATGCGTGATTAAGGTTTTAAGTTTTATAATATGCATAGTTTCATACCGTACGTTAAAAAATATTATACGTTAACCTTCATATATATATAGGGTGGGAGTTGGCTACAAAATTCATTTTTCCTACAAAGTGTAAAAAGTCATAAAACACCGTAATGTCAACCATAAAACACACTTAAAACCCACAAATAACAAAGTGAAGATTACTAAAACGACATATTTGTGGGGTTTGTGTTTTGTATGATAGAGCTTTGATTATCGAATTGCTAACATTAGCGTGTTTTATGTTGATTATCATGTTGTGTTTTATATTCATAGTTTTACGATGGTGTGTTTGAAGTTTTTATGGACTGTTAGGGTTTGGATATTGTGTTTTTGTGATCTTCACTTTGTTATTTGTGGGTTTTTAGTGTTTTTATGGCTGAAACTGTGGTGTTTTATGACTTTGTACACTTTGTAGGAAAAATGGACTTTGTAGCCGAACCCCACCCTATATATATATATTATAAAATAGGATAATGTATATAAAATACTTCTATGTAAGTGATGCGTGTGAAGTGTTATATATATATTAGGTGTATATTTTAAGCCCCTTTAACACTTATTTTAGCCAAGTTTTAAATTTATAAAACACGATATTTTACTAACACTAAACACACATATGGGCAAGTGCACCCATCGTGAGCGTAGTATAGTGTTGGCAAGATACCGAGGTCGTCGAAGGACACAAGAGCTTTTAATACCGGTTTATCCTCAACGTCTAATCAAAATAAAAAGTTTAGAAAAAGGTTTTTAAACTAAGAAAAATAAAAACTAACTAAAATGCTGAAAATAAAAATAAAAGAAAAAACAGATAGACAAGATGAATCACTTGGTTCCGACTCGTATCTAGTGTAACCTTTGATTATTTCCGCACTTTTGCACATAATTAAGAGATTATCTTAGTTATTGTAGTAGGCCCTTCTTTTGAAGGTGACGTTACCCTCACCCCAGTAGTTTGAGTCAGCAAGGATACAATCCTAAAAGGGTGGATTATTGGAAGATAATTAATTAAGTTATTAATGCAATATTATGGTAGGCCCCTCTTTTGGAGGTGACGTTACCCTCGACTAAGTAGTCTGAGTCAGCAGGGATACAGTCCTAAATAGCCGGGTTATAGTATTAATAGTAGTTAACTTATGAGGGGATCAAAGAGTTTGGACCCCCGCCATCCAATACCGTGAAGCATTGAAGGAGGTCCTACTAAATTTGACCCAGGTCCATTGCAGGACCTCTAAACGCTGAACAATGGCAAGACCTTTACCAAATCGTTCCCTTAGCCCCCGACCAGGTAGCCAACATACCTCCATATAGACCGTGGAGATATGAATGGTGAAAATCTTTTATTTTATATAGACAGTAAAATAATGCCAAGACACCACGGACAAACGATAAGGAAAGATCACCTTCAACATAAGTAACTAGTTATTAAAGTCATTAATACAAAACCAAATAAAAAGTGCAAAAGATTAGAAATAAAAAGTATTACACTAGACACTTTGTCTTCACCAAGTGATGTAAGAGACTTAGGCAAACATGGCCTTGATTGTCAAGAACTCTTACGATCAATCTTGGATCCCGAGACGACTCACACACTCTACGATGGACAATGGATGATGGTGGTGGATGATGGTGTTATGGTGGTGGTGGGTGGTCGGTGAAGTGTGAGAGAGGTGGTGTGCCAAGGGATGGTTTGAGCTTGAGCCAAGCACTTCTATTTATAGGCTGAACAGAAGCTCGGGCACGGCCCCGTGTCCATCTCAAGTGTGTTTTATTCATTTCAACACCATCCGTAACACCAATTTAACTAAAACCATCATTCATTAATCATAGAGAGAATTACATAATAGTCCTAAAAATTAAAATATTAGCTAGTTAGGTCAAAGAAACATAAGAAGTCCAAGAAGTTTCTAGCCTACTATTTATTCTACTAGCAAAATTTCCGAAAGGATAGATCTCTCGGTTAAAAGCGGCTTGATAACTTCTTCCTACGGGTATGGGCTCCTCATACATTGGCGATCCACTCTTCGATCTCCCTAGGGAGAAGAAAAGCGGGCTCATGAGCATCGGGTTGAGGAGGTGTAACTTCTACCGGGATTTCTTGGAGTTCTTCAAGAGGAGGTTCCGCCGGAATGTCGTCCCAACCGGTAGGATTTTGGATTCCAAGTGCGAGGTTCCAATCCTCTTGAGGGAGGATTGGTTCCATGGGAGGTGTTACCAGAATGTTTAACCTCTGGTGCAAGAGGTTTATTTCCTGGAAACTGTTTTCCAACCCCACCGAGAGATAATTTATACGGTCAATGAGGACCTCCTCCACTGAAGTCATCTCGTCAAGTGCTTCACGTAGCGCCATTACGTATCTTACGAGAGTTGCTTCAATCGATGGTCTTCTTTCCCGCCGGCTGTTCCTTGAGTGTGCAGAAGAGGTTCCGCTGTTTTGGCTCGACATTCTACGAAAACAAACCAAAAACAGTTTGTTTTATTGAAACAGTACCACGGGCACGGCCCCGTGTTCAACTTTCTGCAGATTTTTAGAACAAGGAATCTTAGGGTTTCAAATTATTTTTCTTATCTTATGAAGCTTTTTGAGCAAAAATAACTTAAAACAATGTTATGTAACTTATTTTTAACAAGATTCCTTGAACAAAAATTCAATAAACATCACAACAAAGCTTGAAATCAAGCTTTAATGGAGTTCTTGGTGCAAGAAAGATGAAGAAGAAGGCAATGGATAAAAGAGGAAAGGACAAGATGCTTGTAAGAACCTTCTTTTAGAACATACCTAGGATGGTAAGTCAGAAAATCCCTCCAAATCTCTGTCCCTGGATGGTCCAAATGTGCAGGGTTCTTGGCTGCATTGATAGAAAACGACAGCGTGCTGGACACGGCCCCGTGTGCAGGCAAGATCCTGACACATTTTGTCCGTATTCTGACAAAAGTCAGAAGGGAATCTTTTGGTGGACACGGGGGCGTGTTGACCTGGGCACGGCCCCGTGTCGGAAAACTGTTTTATGAAGTGCGTCTATTATTAAGGAACTTATCCAGATCGGGCGGTTCCTTACTGGATGGAACAACCCAAAGTACCTAAGATACCTTAATTGTTCTAGATTAAGACGAGAACGCAAGAGGTTGTCGGTGAGGGTGATTCCTATGCTATATGTAGGTGGACAAGTCCAACCCTTTTCTGGGCTCTCGTTAAAGAAGGTGTATGTCGAATCGCTCAGGTCTATGTATGCATCGAACGAAGTTGATGGGGAGTCCTTCACGGCACAATCGACACAGGGACGACTATCACTCAAGTCCTCACTAGAGTTAGAAGTATCATTGGAAACAATGAAGTTGTTTGAATGCGTTTCCAACCTTTCTTCTTGGTTATCGTCTTGGAGAAGATTTTTGAGGTCTCCCCTAAGTTCTTGTAACCAATTAAATATTAGATATTCTAGTTGAAATAATTCATCGAGAAGCATTTCTCCTAGAATATCCGGTTGGGCGCATTCGAGGGAGCGATAGGGATTATTTTTACTTTCGCCCCTCTTAAGGATACTAGGAAACGATGGGTCTATATAGTGGGGTTTATAATTTAGAAAAAAAGCATTCTAATTCTTTATGGTTACCACCACATAATTGACACCACATAGTACCATAAGAGTGCCGAAAGTAAAAAGTATCAGTATCACTCATGTTTGTGTCAGAAATTACCAACCGTCGGGATCTTACGGTTCTGTTTTCAGTAGCTGAAACTTGGGCACGGGGGTGTGTTGAGTGGGCACGACCCCGTGTTCAGCTTACTGTCTGACTTAAAACAGGATTGCCAGTTCCAATGATTGGGCACGGGGCGTGTTCAGCGGGCACGACCCGTGCTGAGTTCTGCAGAAGCTGAAAAATAAAAAAAATCCTAAAAAAAAATGAAAAATAAGAAAAACGATTAGGCTGCTGATTCCTAACTTTCTTAAAATCCTTGTGTCCCCGACAACGGCGCCAAAAACTTGATGCGTGTGAAGTGTTATATATATATATATTAGGTGTATATTTTAAGCCCCTTTAACACTTATTTTAGCCAAGTTTTAAATTTATAAAACACGATATTTTACTAACACTAAACACACATATGGGCAAGTGCACCCATCGTGAGCGTAGTATAGTGTTGGCAAGATACCGAGGTCGTCGAAGGACACAAGAGCTTTTAATACCGGTTTATCCTCAACGTCTAATCAAAATAAAAAGTTTAGAAAAAGGTTTTTAAACTAAGAAAAATAAAAACTAACTAAAATGCTGAAAATAAAAATAAAAGAAAAAACAGATAGACAAGATGAATCACTTGGTTCCGACTCGTATCTAGTGTAACCTTTGATTATTTCCGCACTTTTGCACATAATTAAGAGATTATCTTAGTTATTGTAGTAGGCCCTTCTTTTGAAGGTGACGTTACCCTCACCCCAGTAGTTTGAGTCAGCAAGGATACAATCCTAAAAGGGTGGATTATTGGAAGATAATTAATTAAGTTATTAATGCAATATTATGGTAGGCCCCTCTTTTGGAGGTGACGTTACCCTCGACTAAGTAGTCTGAGTCAGCAGGGATACAGTCCTACATAGCCGGGTTATAGTATTAATAGTAGTTAAATTATGAGGGGATCAAAGAGTTTGGACCCCCGCCATCCAATACCGTGAAGCATTGAAGGAGGTCCTACTAAATTTGACCCAGGTCCATTGCAGGACCTCTAAACGCTGAACAATGGCAAGACCTTTACCAAACCGTTCCCTTAACCCCCGACCAGGTAGCCAACATACCTCCATATAGACCGTGGAGATATGAATGGTGAAAATCTTTTATTTTATATAGACAGTAAAATAATGCCAAGACACCACGGACAAACGATAAGGAAAGATCACCTTCAACATAAGTAACTAGTTATTAAAGTCATTAATACAAAACCAAATAAAAAGTGCAAAAGATTAGAAATAAAAAGTATTACACTAGACACTTTGACTTCACCAAGTGATGTAAGAGACTTAGGCAAACATGGCCTTGATTGTCAAGAACTCTTACGATCAATCTTGGATCCCGAGACGACTCACACACTCTACGATGGACAATGGATGATGGTGGTGGATGATGGTGTTATGGTGGTGGTGGGTGGTGGGTGAAGTGTGAGAGAGGTGGTGTGCCAAGGGATGGTTTGAGCTTGAGCCAAGCACTTCTATTTATAGGCTGAACAGAAGCTCGGGCACGGCCCCGTGTCCAGTGGGCACGGCCCCGTGTCCACATCCTCTCTTTCTTCATTAAATGCAGTTTTGTCTTATTAGTTGACCACGCCCCCGTGTCCGCTGAGCACGACCCCGTGTGCAGAAGAATCTTTGTACTATGAAGATTTGCCTGGATTGTGCGAATCTTATAGTTGACCACGGCCCCGTGTCCGTTGAGCACGGCCCCGTGGTGGGCAATAGAAGCTTCTACCACTTTGTCTTTTCTGCTGACACTTGGGCACGCCCCCGTGCTGGCTGAGCACGGGGCGTGTTCAGGCCTCTGATCTCTTGTTTTGCTTGGGAAGATGCTGTTGTGGGGTCGGGCACGCCATGTCTTGCTCCTTTTCTTGTATTTATGTTAGATTTTGGTGTCTTTTTGCTTCTTTTGTTAATTTGAGCTCATTTAATCCTGATAATACAAAAGGAAAACAAAAGCACATTTTTTCCAACATTAGTACTAAAAAAGGGTTAGTTTTATGCCTCATTTGATGAAATTTATATGTTAATATTTGAACACATCAGTAAGCGTCAGATATACCTATGGGTTGGTGGTGAATTGACAAAGGCAAAATCTTTAAAAACACCTAGGTTGGGAAGAGGAAGGTATTGGATTCAAATCCCACAGTCAACAGACTATTCAAGAAATTAACCATTAAAAAAAATGTAAGTGTCAGATATAATACATGAAAATCATGAAACATTTAATTGAATGAGTTAATTTAAGTGATTTTTGTCAGCTAAGAGTGTCGAATTGGATAATACTTTTCCCGAGTTTGTATTATCTATAAAAAATATATCTTATTATTATTACTAGGTTATAAACTCGTGTATTACACGGGTTAAGTAAATAAAATATCAAATAGTTAATAACGAAGAATTAATAATTATAAAACAATATTTTAAGACACTTTTCTGATATCCGAACAAAATTTTGTTTTATGTATAATCAAAACTTGTGATGTTTGTCAACTTTAAAAATATGAACGCATTTGAACTATCGATTAAAAGATAAACTGTATCATCGACTTTCTCACGGCGTGAACCCAAGTTTTATTTAAATAACAGTGGTCTTAATTTATTAGTTATAAAAATATTGTTGAAATGTTTAGATTAAGCATATGGCAATCAGGCAATTAGATAAACCTATAGCTACAAAATAATATTTGAATTAATTAGATAAGTATAAATTATCGGTAATTATTAGTTATATAACTTTAAAATTTAAATATATGAACCTGAGTTGCATCTTAAAAGGACGGTTGCTTTTGGATAAATTTATTAGTATGATAAATGTAGTTATTTTCTTCTTGCATTTTAAATATATTAAATAAATAAATTATTTGTTAAAGAAGAAAATCATTCCCTCCACGCTCATTATGAAAATGCTCGATATTTGTTTTAATTATTAAGATATAATTTCTAACATAGTAATTAATATAAATAAGAAAATCGTTCCCTCCACCCTCGTTATGAAAATGCTCAATATTTGTTTCAATTATTAAGATATAATTTCTAACCTAGTAATTAATATAAATAAATAATAAGATAATTTATGAAACTTTATCCGTAATTTCTTAAATGTTTGAAACAAATATTAAATTTAATAATTTAAATTAAATAATAATTATCTACAATTAAGTAAGAGTAGATGGTATAGAATAATAACCTAGTAATTAATATAAATAAATAATAAGATAATTTATGGAACTTTATCCGTAATTTCTTAAATGTTTGAAACATATATTAAATTTAATAATTTAAATTAAATAATAATTTTATTACTCTAAATAAGCAACAAAAATATGCATTGGAACTTGTACATTGTGCTTTGGTTTTTTCAAAAAAAAAAACTTGATTTTTTATTTTTAACCCAAAGGTTTTTACCTTTTGCAATTTTAACCCTACATAATATTTTTTTTAACTTTAACCCAAAACTTTTCATTACTTTTAACCCAAAGGCTTTTACCTTTTACAATTTTAACCCTACATAATTTGTTTTTTTAACTTTAACCCAAAACTTTTCATTACTTTTAACCCAAAGGTTTTTACCTTTTGCAATTTTAACCCTACATAATTTGTTTTTTTAACTTTAACCCAAAACTCTTCATTATTTGCAATTTAACTTCACAACTTTTGTCACTTATACTTTTCATCTTTGGCAAATTTTCGGTTTACGTGTAGTTCTAAATTTTTCGAGTTAATACGACGCAACGTACGGGTGTGGTTCAACTTTTTTATGTTTTGTTTCAAATTTTGCAAGTTAACACGGCGCAACGTGCATGTGTGGTTCAACTTTTTTACCTATATTTTTTTCATGTTTGATAGGTTCGTCGCAACACGCAGATCCTAGGTCCAGTCATTGTTGGTGGTCGATAACGGTTGTGTGACATTAGTACTATTTGACACCGTTTTACCCCCCGCCGCAAGAAGGGGTGTGCTTTGGGGGTTTTCCAAAGAAAAAATAGTTATGCATGTAGTTGTTGTAACCTTCGCTTTCGGGGGGGTTTTCAAAAAAGAAAAATGATTTTTTTTTACTTTTTACCTAAAAGTATTTCATAAATTACTTTAACCCAAAACTATTTGTTTTTTACTTTTAACACAAAACTTTTTATCTTTTGCAGTCTATCCTCACAACTTTTTTTACTTTCAACTTTGGTCCTTTATAGTTTTCATTTTCCGCAAATTTTTTGCTTTATGCTTGGTTCTAAATTTTGTGACTTAACACATCGCAAAGTGCGTCTTTGTTTAACGTTTTTACGTTTCGTTCTAAATTTTGCGACTTAACACGACGCAACGTGCATGTGTGGGTGAACGTTTTTACATTGTATATTTTTCCCCGTTTGACAGGTTTAACATAATGTGCGGGTCCTAGAACGACTGCGTCTTTGGTTTAACGTTTTTACGTTTCGTTCTAAATTTTGCGAGTTAACACGACTTAACGTGCGTCTGTGGGTGAACGTTTTTACATCGTCTATTTCTTCCCCGTTTGACAGGTTTAACATAACGTGCGGGTCCTAGATCGACTTAGTTATAACTAAAGAATCCCCGCCGCATTGCGGCGGGTCTCAATCCTAGTTATCTACAATTAAGTAAGAGTAGATGGTATAGAATAATAACCTAGTAATTAATATAAATAAATAATAAGATAATTCCGTAATTTCTTAAATGTTTGGAACATATATTAAATTTAATAATTTAATTTAAATAATAATTATCTACAATTAAGTAATAGTAGATGGTTTAGAATAATGACAAGTGTCCTTTTATTGGGTTTTTTGTGATTTTATATGTTAAATAATAAAACAATATATATTTAAAAAGCTTGTTTATTACACGGTTTAAATAAATTTAATTTTATATACTAAAAAATAAAGAATTTATATCTTTAAAACCCCTCGTGTATTGTATGGTTTGAATAAATCTAATTTTATATACCAAATAATTAAAAACTTATATATCTTTAAAAACTTTGGGTGTTGTATTAATTGGTTGAATAAATGTAATTGTTTATAGTAAGTAGTAAAAATGTTATACCCTTAAAAAACGTTGAACAAACACTATTATATTAATGATATATAATAAATACTTTGATAGAAATATTATATTCGAAAATAGGAAAAAATCATCATAGTATAAAGAATATTAGATACCTTAAAAAAACATATAATATATAAGTATATATTTATATGGTTAACTGTTGT
>JARYGA010027994.1:0-66500 GCA_030545235.1 Helianthus tuberosus | reverse complement strand
TTGGTTAAATAATTTTTTATATACACAAACATTTTACAAAACAAGGTTTTCTACTGTCGAACAACGAAGTTGTACGAGTTATTTAAACATATAAACGAGCCATGAATCTGATACTCACACAAAACCTATGTGCTCGCCAACATTTCTTTGCTGACTTTGTTTTTTACATATGTTTCAGGTGATGTTGCTTAATGTTGATTGCTAGGATGCTTGAGTCACATAGGATCTGGACGAGACCTTAGTGACATAATAATAATGATAGTCGATATATAACTTGCTTGTTCAGTTTCAAAGATAATGTTAATGTTTAATATTTAATAAAACGAAACTCTTTTGTATCCATGGTTGAGAAACAATAATTCTGTTACAACACTCCCCGACGTTTCCGCCACGATTTGTTGTTTTACGTGGTCGGGGTGTGACAACCTGTGTCACTTCAACCATCAAACAAATACCAAACCAATGAAATATTGTATTTCATACTTGGGATTTGTATAAATATGTGTATCATTTGCACATATCAATTCTTGTTCGATTTCGGGCTCTAAATCGCTTTCTGGAAGGTTATACGCGCACTGATGCGTAAATATAACCAGTTTAATGCAACAAACACTCCGGAATAGTGACATAGGCTTAACATACCTTAAATAACCTTTACATAACTTATAAATAAGTTTTGGAAGGTTTGGTGTGCCGAAATCAAGTTTATTCGCTTACAGGGACTAAATTCGACAAACTACAAAAGTATGCCGATTCGTACTGTAATGAACATTCCGGAACTTGATCATAAGTTAAACATACCCTAAATATCCTTTACATAGCACAGAAATAGGCTTTGAGGGGTTCGGTATGCTAAAATAAACTTATTTGATCAATAGAGACTAAAAGCGTCAAAAGTGCATAAGTTTGCATTTTCGCGCATATCTTACGTCCTGAATATATCCGGACATCCAAAAATTTATATAATCATTAAAATATTTTATTTTAGTGATTGGCATGATAAAATTCCATTCGTCGCGTAATTTGGATCGTTTTTGCGTTCATTACGATTTCCGTCGTAATTAACCGAACAACGCAACCGTACGACCAAACGAACCGACATCCGAGATGTTTTTGAGCAAATTTTAAGTTCCCTATACTTTAAATTTATTTTAGAGCCTTGAAATGGGGTTAACGAGGCTTAAAAGTGCAAAAAAATCAAGTTTTACAAGTGCAGGGACCATTTTTGAAATTTCTGGCAGATACATTGAATTTGGTCCATTTTTGAGATTTTGATGGTTTTTAACCCATGGTTTTTGCACCCTATGGGCTGGTATTTAATGGTTTTTATGATACTATGGACTCATATTAGGGGCTCCCATGGTTTTAGAAAACAATGGGTGCAAGTGTACGGCCTAGATCAAAGCTCGGGTTTCAAGAAACGATCTTAACGGTTCTATGAAATCTATAAATACCCCCACCCACTTCATTCTCAAACTCACACCTTTGATCTGAATTTGTTGTCACGACCCCCGACCCACCCTGGACGGAATCGGAAGCCGCGAACAGCCAAGTGGTACCGGTGGTTATTTTGAAAAACATTGTAGCGGAAATTTCATCAGGACCGTGAGTTAGGAAAAATATCAGAGTTTAGAAACACCGGATTTTATTTATTAAATAGATGGGATAAACCCATGTTTTACAAAGGTAGCTTTAATAAGGGATAAACCCAATTACATAAAACAATATTTCTTAATTTGATTTAATTAATAAAATAAGCCACTTCTTGAAGCCTTTCAGTGTCGTATCCATCTCTTACTCCAATCTACTGTAATTACCTGAAACGCGTTTTAAAAAGGTTTTGTCAGCGGGAAATACCGGTGAATCATTCTTTTTACTAAAACGACCCGTTTGTTATAATTTACAGTATTAAGGGTAATTACATTGTTTCCATATCAACCAACTACCCACAGTATTTGTCACTCGACCGGATCTGTGACTATGGTCATATCACCATTGGCCACCCGTTTGTCCAATGGCAAAGATTATCAAGTAATGTATACAAAACCCCACATACTGGCTGTAATTTGGTGATTACAAAGACTTAATCCCTGTAATTATAACTTTGAAAACATTTAAGAATTTATAAAGCACTTTGATAAAAAGAGAATGACTCACATTATAAGCATGCAGATTTATACGGCAGAGCTTAGCCTATTGATTAGTCTTGTAACCTAGTGCACACGAATTCGGTAAGTAACTAATACAGCATTTACGATAATTCACGAGATTAAAACTCTCACAACAAATGACAAAGTGCAATCACTTAACATCCATCGGATTCACAACGAATGACAGAGTATTCCCCGAGTTTGGGTGGTACTCAAACATCCTGTCGGAATCACGACTAATGACAAAGGATAGCACTTAAACATCTGGTCGGATAGTTTCAATTGATCGGACATTGAATCGTAGCAGCGATCGAGTTAATACCCTGTATCGTAGCAGTGCCTCGCTAATTTGAGAGTAATATTTGAATTTAGACAGTATAACTTCGTTTCTGAAAGAAACTTTCGACACCAGAGGACTGCTCGTAGCCTGCTCTATTTATAGCTGGAATTTGGGTCTCATGCGGCCCGCGTAGCCGCCTAGTCTACGCGTAGGGTTGCTGAGTCACCAGTAGGTCTGCCAGGTGGATGCCACGTGTCCCTCAAGCTTATCCGGAGATCTGCCTTGCTGGCGCGGCCCGCGTAAGCCTCGGCTTATCTTTACGCGGCCCGCCTGAAGACCACAAATCTTGTTTTCTTGATTTTTGATATGGATTGGGTTTTCAGGGGTCCGGGTTTTTACTTATGGATCAATTTGGGACAATTTTTAATATAATTATATTATAAAGAAAAAGGGAATAAAATAGTGAGAAAAGAGAATGGACCCACTTTGTAACTTTAGGGTTTAACTAGAAAGTCTCCGGGTAGAATATTGGGTATAACTTCGGAGCTATTTAAAAATATATAATGTACTCGTGTTAAGTATAGTACCCCTCATTCAACCTTGTCCCTATGTCACGAGACAGAACCCCAATAACTTAGTCGGGCAGAGCCCTGACATACGTTATGAGGCTCAGATCAATCGGAAAGGGTAGTGGTGATCGGGAGTTAAAACACTTAAAACAAGAAAAGGTTTTATTATTATTTGTAGGTAGATAACAAAAGAAAATACATGTATATGTGAGAGAGATGGCGAGTTCACAAAGAAACTGAGTACTTCTATATATATATTGAAATCTGCTTGGGTATTTAATGGCCACGTATCTCAATTTAATACTTGATTTTGTTTTTGGTGGACATGTGTATCTACTCTAATGAGTAGTCATGTTTTAGTAATATTATTTTATTTTCAACTTACACGTATACTAGGTAATTTATTTAATTGTTATTTTATTATTTATATATATATATTATAATTAATTTAACTGCTTTACTTATTTGGCGTTTATAACTTCTAAAATATGATGTTTTATAAAATAATAAATATGTTATTAGAACGAGAATATTTTTGTCTACATTTGGGTCTAAGTTTCATTAAAAATAGAGTAGGTTCAAAATACAATGTATTTTTATAGTTAATTAGTAAACGGTTCATGGGCCCGTCTAGGTACTTCATATTTCTTACAGTCAACTTACCCGTAATCTACTCGTCTAATTATATGAGTTTATATAGACTTTTATTTTATTATAAAGGTCACCTACATACAGGCCAATTAATTAGAATAATATTTCAACCAACTATATAAAATAGTGTTTAAAACTATTTGGGTTGAATATCTATATATAATCTAAAATTTAGTTACATCTTCTATTTTAAAGCCTAATTTATGATGTTTTAAATGCAATTCTTAAAATAAAATTGATTAAAATAATATAATACAAAATCATAATCCCCCTCCATCCCCGTTATCCCTTTTAATTAGGGTTCTCTCAATCTCTGAAGATGGAGAATCCATCTTCCACAACCAAACCCCTCCTCGACGAATTCTAAGGGAAATCCCCAATCTGGCATCATCTGTCTTTCTCACAGTTCGACTTTTGAAGATGGAGAATCCATCTTCAAAACCAAACCCCTCCTCGACGAATTCTAAGGGAAATCCCCAATCTGGCATCATCTGTCTTTCTCACGGTTCGACTTTTTGAAACCCTAATCTCCGTTTGCCTCAATCACTACCGCGATATGCCTCAATCTCCGAAGGAAATGAAGTCGCTGATGTGTGCGAAGGCGGTACTCGACGTCAGTGATGCACGCTTGAATGTGGCGACACTGAACCCTAAACCACTGACGATGGTGCGATTCGTTTAAAAATGGTACTTTCTGATTTCGTTTGATCTTACATGTTCAGTTCAAATTTTTGTTTTGGTCTTTTGAATATGTAGTGAAGAAATTAGTTGGGTTAATTTGAGTGTTTTATATTTGGTTTGATTTGATGATTTAAGTTTTGATATTATGAATTAATTCGTTGTGATTTTTGGTTTATTGTTCATCTGTAAGTCGATTAGGTGTTTTTGTGTTCAACATCCGTAAACCAGGTTGCTAATTTCTTTATTTACCCTTGGTGTTTTGGTTTCTAATTATTAGTCGGTTATTTACCCTTGGTGTTTTGGGTTCTAATTATTAGTCGGTTTTCAGACGAAAATCAGGCTCGAAAACCAGTAGTAACAACACATTGTATGGAATTGATCTTTTATTTATTTTGTAAAATGCTATGGCTCTTATTTATGTATAATTAGTAGGTTGAAGGTAGTGTCTCACTGAGTAACACTGTTTAAATGATCTGATATTTGTTAATTGTTGTTAGTTTTAATAATGAAGCAGCCTAATATAGTATGATGTTGATCAGGTTGGGGATTTCGGCCTTTCAAAATTGAAGCATTCAATCTTTTTGTCTGCTATATCCGGGGGATGGACGGTAAGAACATTCTCTTTGGCTATTTTCATGAAGTGTGAAAACTGGGCAAAAAAAATATTGATTGTAGTTATGTCTTTTGCAGCCTCAATGGATAGCACATGAAGTGCTTCGTAACAAACCTTCAAACGAGCTGTAAGATTCAGTTAGCATCTTGAAATTAGTCAATTGAGAATATGAGTTCCAAGATAATATAAACTTTTACTGCATACAACATTTTAATCGTTTTATTTGACAAAAAATTTATTTTTGAGAAAGCAGACTATTTCACACCCCAAAAAACCTGCTAAGAAACGAATTATTGGTTCATGGCAGAAAGTCATTCGGGTTATCCCAACCCGAAATATTTGAGAATATGGTTGTCTTTAAAGGCAAATAATGTTGTTGTTACAAAAAAATTATTTTTGAGAAAGCAGGCTATTTCACACACCAAAAAAACTGCTAAGAAACGAATTATTGGTTCATGGCAGAAAGTCCTTCGGGTTATCCCAACCCGAAACATTTGAGAATATGGTTGTCTTTAAAGGCAAATAGTGTTGTTGTTATTATTTTTATTATTTTGTTTTGATTATTTTTGGGTGAGCTAGGATTGAAGTTTGGGGATTTCGATTCATCTTATTCATGAGATGAATCTGATGGTGAAGTATATGTATATCTTCTTGGTGTTGCAAGTGTACGGCATTGTTGGATATTTGGTTGTTCGACAATCTTCGGGTGATCATTTCCATTTTTACCCTTCTCAAAGTTTTGTTTTTTAGCTTATGATTTAAATCTGCCATGATATTCACTAGGTTGGGGGCTTCGGTGTTTTAAAGTTGAGGCATGCAGCCCTTTTATCTGCTGCCTCCGGAGAGGGACAGTAAGAACATTTCCTTTCGTTATTTCCTTGGTTAAGTGTCAAAACTGGCAAAAAAAATATTGATTATGGTTATGCCTTTCACACCCTCAATAGATGGAACCTGAAGTTCTTCGTAAGGAACCTTCAAACGAGAAGTAAGATTCAGTTAGTATCTTGAAGTTAGTCATTTGAGAATATGAGTTGTCTTTAGAGACAAATAGTGTTTTTAATTCAGTTACCAGCCCAAAACATTTGAGAATATGGTTGTCTTTAGAGACAAATAGTGTTGTTATTGTTTTTTTGTTATTTTGTTTTGATTATTTTTGGGTAAATAGGGTTTGGAGTTTGGGGATTATTGATTCATCTCCTTCAATGAGATGAATCTAATGGTGAAGTATATGTATATCTTCTTCCTGTTGCGGGTATACACCATTGTTGGTTCTTTGGTTGTTCAAGAAACTTCAGGTGATATTAATTCTAGGAATTATTGTGGTCAGGTAATGATTCTTCATACTATTAAAATTGTCGCATTATACCATATTATTTAAGAATAAATTATGTATAGATTTTAGGGTTTTAGCTAGGGATATTGATTAATGAGGCCTTTTATATACCACAATTGCATGAACATTCAATGGGGCAATTTACGGTAGGTTTTAATTGCATTGATAATTACCCAATTTCTTCCTAGGAAGGTGAATGGTCTTACTTTCTATTATATGACCTCCACCCTCCCTATTGTTGTTCACCCATATTCAGAGTTGTTAAACTACTGTCATGTCTAGCTCTGTTAGTGTTAATACATCACGAATTGGTGTTGGAAACCAATTGGACCTTGCTGACCTCCGTGAAGGGAGTACCGGCCCCATCACGGTTATGGTTTGCAGAAAGTGGGACGTCACAAGTGTCAATGGCCGCTTCATGAGCACTGACTATGTCGTCAGTGATATAAAGGTAACTATCACCCTTTTAACCCCCATACCCTTTCCCTTTTACGAGTCTCATCGTTATTGAAAGTCTACTGTTTGGTTTACGCAGGGAGGTGTCATGCATTGTACCGCCCGGAATATCATTGCACATTACTTCTTTGACAAGCTAAAAGAGGGTGGGGTATATTTACTCAAGGGTTTTGTAGTCCAACGCACCGATCAATACCGGATTCTGAAAGACAACCCCTTTGTTATCGGGTTAAATGGCTCCACGGTAGTTAAGAAGGTTGACGATGCCGGTGGTTCATTTACGCGCTACCCGTTCTTACTTACGGCGTTTGAGGAACTCGAACCAACAGAGGGCAAGTACTTTGTAGGTATGTTTACTCTCCTCATGCTGGTGTAACGGTTTTGCGGGGGAAATCAGGCTCGAAAACCAGTAGTAACCCCACATAGTATGAAACTGATCTTTTATTTAGTTTGTAGACTGCTATAACGGGCTGAGAGAAATAAAAAGGAATCCACATAGAGTGTATAACATTGAAAAATAGTAAAAGTCGGGTGTTCCATTGGTGTTAGTAAGGCTTTGATGTCTGTCCACATAAACTGGTGGGAACCACCCGTTTCTACCTCTAGATTATCCTTCGACCCATCCGAAAGGGCTCACCTGGGTTGAAAATCATTTTACTCTTAAAATCTACAAAGCCTACTACCTCAATGTAAAACATGTGCATAGTAAACGGGCCAAGTAATGGGCCAAGCGGGTTGGAAATTTAAACGTAAGAACCATTTTGCTTTACGAATCTACAAAGAGTAATGACTATCTGGTGTAGAATAGCATCTACTCTGTCGTGATACGTTGTTTCTCCTTCTACCTTCGAATGCATTAGAAATTCTCTTGGGAGTTGGAATATGTAAACGTTATTCTTCTAGGTAAAAATTCACTTGCACACAAATCGTTGAAACAAAAAAGCCAAAAACCAATTGAAGCTGTCCATACGAGAAATAACTGAACGAATGGTGAATCCGGTTTTCAGTTCACCCCCTAGCCGTGTTTGAATATAAATTCAGAATCCGGGTTCCACAAACCTTGCATATTCGGATAACCAAACTAAATGAAAGCGAATACACTAGACAATAACTGGTTCGATCAGCTAACTAAACCGAATAAATTAGTTTACTCAGTCGAATTTGGCTCAAAATTGGCCCAGTTAGGCTATTGGACATATTTATAATTCAGGCTAATTTTCGTTGCACTGCAGATGTTATCGGATATGTTACTGAGGTGGGGCCGCAGTCTGTGAAATCATCAGGTGCTCGCGCGGTTGAGTTCAATCTAACCAACGAACGGTATGTACCTAATCCTTATTGCCTGTTTGTTCTTTCTTTTTCCCTAACCTAACCCTTTAAATTTTTGACCTTTTCAAAATTCTCCCAGCAATCGCCGGGTTAGAGTGACGCTGTGGGGTGATCTCGGTGATGTTATGATTAAGAAGAAGGACGAAAACCCGGCTGTCTATTGTCTAATCCTGACCTCCATGAGCGCAAAGTTTTACCTGGGTACGATTGTTTTCCGACGCGTAAATTATGATGCGTACTACTTAAAAAAACTTCACCTAACTTAAGATAATGCAGGTGTCCTTGGTTTGTCCAGTTCATCGTCAACTATTCTCATTGATTCCTCCGAGGTTCCCGCACTGCAGACTTTTAAGTCGTCTGTCAGGTACTGTTACAGCCTTTGACGCACACACTTTAATTATCTATTTTTTATACGTTTATTGCTCTGGCTGAATATGAAGCTATGCTTCCCAGCTGTGTTCCTATTGGAGATGCTAGCGATCCAGTCACCGAGGAAGTTGTAAGTGTTGGTACTCTACAAGAGCTTGTGGACAGAGTTCGTGCTGACAAATCCAAAAAAAAGGTATTCATCCCAACTGACTGTTTGCATACGTCTCTCCCCTTATACCGCTTCAACCAGTAACCCAGTACTTTACCCAACGCACTCCTCAAACCCTTTTCTAAAAAAAACTGTCTTCGGCAGCTACCAAGAAACTAAAAGAAATGATTAACCGACTTTATGAGCTTTAACCCACCCTAATGATTGGTTGAAAGTTACAAATTAAATCAAACAAGACCTTTTTCATAGGTTCAGAAATATATATTTGAGAAAGGGTACGTTGATGTTATGGTAGCGGCAACCTGGTGGTCCTCGCTTTGGTTGGTCGGGGGAATGAATACTGAACTACTACACACACTCTGCATTAAAACCATTCATGCATACTAGATTTTATTGAATGTAATTTAATAAACACCCATATCCTGCTTTGTTTTTTAAAATCTTTTACTATTTTAAAAGTTAGTATAAGTTAATGAATAAATCATTCCACCTTCGCCATTCTTAGATTAAAACATCAGAAAATGACCAGTGCCCAGAGTATGTGCAGGCAACCATTATTCTGTATAAAATAAACAAGAACATAATTAGCGTATGCTTTAAATTCCAAGATTTACCACCACCGCTACCGCCGGCGCCACCCCACCACCATTGTGACCCACCACCGTTGGGATCATACCAATCTCATTTCTTCAGCTTTTTATCACAAAAAAAAAAACAAAAAAAACATCTAGGGTTCTTATTTTTTTTATTAATCTCCTACTAAACAGAACTGCCTAATCTATCAAATGTATGGAAATAGGGATTACCCTCCCCGACACAACCTGTCCATGTGCCTACTTGTGTTTTTGTTCGTTGTAGGCCATCCTTTTCCGGAACGTTGTAGAGATTACGTCTGTTAGAACCAAGAACAGCTGGTATCTTTTCGCGTGTTCCGGGAGCCAATGTCGTAGGGGACTAACAAGAGAGGGCGGTTACTTCATTTGCAAGGCGTGCAAATCGAAGGTTGACTATCCAAGGACGAGGTATACACTTCAACATCTCATGCCCAACTTCATGACTTTGTTCCCCTACCGATATGATGCGATGATTCTTTATTGTCCAGGGTGATTTGATACCCTTCTACCTTCGCCACCAAACAATTTTGTCCCCGTACTACCATTATTATTGATCTACTTTACCCTGCTAGGTTTCGGATTCAAGCGGATGTAACTGATGGAACGATGAGCACCGTTGTCACCCTCTTTGATGAAGTTGCTGAGCAGTTGGTTAAGAGGACCGCAAAATCCTTAGTAGAGGAGCAGCTAAATGTATGCGCACTCCTCATTACAAGATGGTTTTGAAGCATATGTGAAATTGCTGCGATAACTTTTCTGGTTTGTATTTGGTATGCAGGATACTTCTATAGATGCTCCCATATTACCCTCCGCCCTCGAATTCCTTATTGGAACAAAACACACTTTTGAGATAAAGAGCCACACATACTACCGTTATGGAGAATATGAGAGCTTCAATTGTGCGAAGATTGTCGGCCCTGGTTTGGATGATACAGATGGGAACGTTAAGTGTGTCACGTCGGATTTGGGTGCCATACCATTTGACTCCCCAAAGCGTGGTTCGAGCCTCCCGCCTCCGACACCCGGAACTGGACGCAAACTTAGAAAACTGTAAGTTACACCTGCCAATTGTCCCCTGTTTCAAATGTTTACATGTTGGAACTTTGCGCCAATACATACGTTTCCATCTTTCTTTGCAGCTACCTTGAAGAATCGGATGACGATGATGAGGGGGTGTCCGTTGATCGTGCGCATGTTACCGGTGTGGTCGACAATAGTGGGGATGCTAAGAAGGGCTCTCACTGATATGGCGGTGGTCATTTCTCATTTTCTTCAAGTGTTTGCGCTCTTGTGACTTTTTCTTTTATGGATTCAAATAATGTGGCGAAATATATGACTTGTGCCCACACCAAAACTGTGCTGCTTTACTATTGTGCAATATATGTAATTTTCACGCCTTACCAGCCTCTCTGAAATTCTTAAAACAATTCAGCCACGTATTTACATCGCATAAAGATACTCCGCCTAAAAAGGGATGGTATAGTCCAAATAGGATCATAATATGCCACCTTGGAACATACGCTACCAAATACGTTTACCCAACCCTTTTGTTACATCTTTAAAGTCACATATAACTTCCAATCACTGTAAAAGGGTTCTATAAATGTTTGTTCGGAATCATGCATACTCCAATAGAATAATACCAATGAACAACGTAAAAAAAGTTTTGGAATCATATAAGACTTACATGAATTTTTATCTAAAATGTTGAATAAATCATATAGATAAATGCAAATATACAAGCGATGACCGTGTCACTATACAACCTTCGTGAGCACTTACGTAGAAGACTGCATTACAAACAACAACGAAATAATCAAATTATGACTTGAGCTACACAAAGACCTAACCACCTACGACCTTTTCTGACCGACTGTGCCTGTATATGTTATTTTGGTAAAAAAACAGGCGCGCGGCCAACAATAAATATAATATTTACACCAGCTTTAGCATGCATTCTTTAAGAATTATTTTGCTGTAGATACTATGCCTTTTCCTTGACAGCAACTTACTTTGTTTTAACCCCCCCCCCCCGGGCGGGGACATATATGAATGCTTCATTTTGGACGATGTATTATGTAACATTGTATGCAACATACAGATGGCTGTGCGCCCCTTTGTGATGCTCGAAGCCTCTTTCGCCTTTCATGCATATTCACGTGGTTTGCCTAACGGGTTGGTCCAATACGTTTGTGGGCTAAAACTGATTGAACAGCCTGGAACAAACAGAGGTATCAGACTTTTAATTGCAGTGTTACCCCCGATCCCGCATATGGAGTTTTAAATACTAAATTCTAACCCATCCTGTTCCCTCATAAAAGACGAGGTTTGTAGGTTATGGCCTACTGCTCCTGATGTGGTTAGTAATTCGATACAGGCCCGTCGTTGTTCCCATACGTTGCCTGATGGAAAGATACAAACATATTTTGGCCTTGCATTGCTTAACAGCTGCAACGATTCTAGCATCGTGGGTAGCAAACATTCTATCCATATACAAAATCGTAATTATGTGGGTCTTAGTGGGAAGGTCATGACATACTGTGGGCCTACCCTAACTACCATAGATGCAACTACTTCCTCTGCTGACCCCAACGCAGGTTAGTTATACTGTTCATAAAAACGGAACCTTTTAGCCATAATGTCCACTTACCGACATGCGTGCCCGCTCAAATTACAACTCTAACTAGGCTGCAAACAGTTTAGGCACTCCAATTTTGATGTCGCCGCTATAAAGCCGCACGCAATGGATTGGAATTTACTTTCTTAGTCAGTTATTTATAAGTTTTCTACCTACTATGTTGCGTTTATCCTATCTGCATGTTTTGTACCTCTTGCAGGTTGCACTCAAATACAACCGCCAACTGTTACAGTGACCACTGGTCCTGGCGCTAAAGTGTACACAAGAGAATCAATAAAAGGTCGTCCCCATATTTCCTCATGAACGTCCCTCTGGGGCGCAGTACGCCTATTCATACTTTCTGGATTGCACGCTTACATTATCCCTCAGCCCGCTACGAGCCCTACATAATAGTTGTTTTAAAACATATGTTACAGGTAAAAACGCCATGCGGAGCGATGCAGTGCAGATGCAGCCTGCTTTATGTCCACCAACAACATATTCTCCCTCCGTATCTACCCAATGTCTGCAACGTTATCTACGATGTTTACTACTATCCTTTTATCATTTCCGTAACTATTACGTTTTTCCAGACAATATTTCCTGCACTACACGGAATTCTCACCAAAGCGTAGCGGGCCCATCACGCCTGCGCCCTTCTCGGCCTAAAAAAACAGAAGGTAAACCACCATCACTGCCCTGTACCCGACTATCCTTCGACCTGTCTATCATGCAACGTAGGAATAACATTGCCATATTTTAATATGTTACCAGGTATTCGTGTTCGCACCCCACGTAGGGCAGCGTTTGCATCAACAGGTATTTTCCGGCCCTGTTTCTTGCCATGCACGTTTTGCTCCCTTTTGCATCTGGCTTTACTATGCTGTTTGATACGCTACTCTAAATCGTGCGTTGTGCTAAGCTTTCCTGTTACAAATATCATAGGTGCGCATGTTAGGTACCAGAACCTTGGCCGTCCAACCTTCACGTGCCATAATTGTGCGGCGATTATGTGGTATGAAGAGAGGAATAAAAATACAAAGTCGTCTGATGGGACGACTTTCTCTTCGTGCTGCCAGGATGGCAAGGTTTTGCTTGCTCGCCTTCTTGATCCGCCTGAACCTTTAAGATCATTACTTGATTATAACGACCCGGCGACACTTAGATTCAGAGAACATATTAGAGTTTACAATAGCATGTTCTGTTTCACATCATTTGGGGGAAAGATTGATCATGCTATAAACAGTGGTCGAAGCCTATACACCTTCCGAATAAGTGGGCAGAACTACCACCGAATAGGCTCCATGTTGCCAGTTGAAGGTGAGCAACCAAGATATGCTCAGCTGTATTTCTACGACACGCAAAACGAAGTTAAAAACCGTATAACTGCTTTGTTTGGCCAGACCCATTGTCACGACACATGTGATGAAGCAATTGTTGCGTCCCTCATCAGAATGTTAGACACCCATAGTCCTTTGGCTACCGCCTTCCGCATGGCACGTGACTGGTGCACTCAAAATGAAAGAAACAATTGTCAACTACGCTTACTTGGCCAAATAATAAACAATCCACAATACAACCGCCCTAATGTGTCTGAAGTTGCTGTTCTTATCACAAACGACTTTGGGGACAACACTGAACCACGTGATGTTATCGTTAGCACAAAGCACGGTGCGCTTCAACGCATATCAGAATTACATCAGCTTTACATGCCTTTGCAATATCCGTTGTTGTTTCCGTACGGAGATACCGGGTTCCACGAACGAATACACTACCATGACAACACCGGACGTCGGGCGACTAAACGACAATGTGTCACAATGCGGGAATACTACTGCTACAGAATCCATTATCGCAATAACGAAGGCACCACCCTGTTAAGAGGCGGTCGTTTATTCCAACAGTATTTAGTTGACTCATACGCAGCTATCGAAGAACAAAGGTTGCGCTGGATGAGGAATAACCAAAATGAGCTGCGCGTTGAGCTCTATCATAATGTTTGTGACGCTGTGACGCGTGGTGATACAAATGCTAAGGCTATCGGGCAACGTATAGTTTTACCGGCAACCTTTACGGGCAGTCCAAGATATATGATCCAAAATTACCAAGACGCCATGGCTCTGTGCCGTACTTTTGGGAACCCCGACCTGTTTGTAACGTTTACAGCTAACCCAAAATGGCCTGAAATCGAAGACATGGTGTCTCTCATACCAGGACAAAAGTCTCATGACCGTGCAGATGTTGTATCACGCGTTTTTAAGCTAAAGCTGACCTCCTTGATTGAAGATATTATGAAGAAACAAATCTTTGGCAGCTGCCAAGCAGGTAAAGTTTGTAATGCCTCGCCTCTTTCTTTTGGTATCAATTCTCCCACAAATACTAACCTTTTTAAACTTTCTAATTTTCCCCTTTTCCCCTTGCTGACTTCAATCTTTGTTCCCTTGGTTGTATACAGCTGTTTATACAATTGAGTTTCAAAAACGAGGCCTACTGCATGCGCACCTTTTGTTGTGGCTTGAATATTCTGCCGAGTCTCGCACGCCGGCTGGCATAGATGATTTGATTTCTGCAGAGATCCCATCGGAAATTGACGATCCATCCGGCTATAAGGCTGTAACAGATTACATGTTGCACGGCCCATGTGGGAATGATGCGCGTAGTGCTCCGTGTACAACAGATGGAAAATGCATGAAACACTTTCCGAAACCATTTTACCGAGAAACAACAATTGACGAAGACGGTTACCCGGTTTATCGCCGACGAGATACCAAGATCTTCTTTAAGAAGGGCAAAACGAAGCTTGACAACCGGTTTGTCGTCCCATACAACCGCTACCTCCTCTTAAAGTACGAATCGCACATCAATGTTGAATGGTGCAACCAATCCCGAGCGATAAAATACCTGTTTAAATACTTAAACAAGGGGCCAGACATGGCTACAATGGTTGTTCAGGAAAACATTGGCAATAACGGTGAAAAGCGTACACAACAGATTGTTAAGGTTGATGAGATTAAAAACTATCTGGATTGCCGGTACTTATCACCATGTGAAGCTGTGTGGAGAATGCTTGCATTTCCTATACATTACTCATTCCCATCCGTCATGAAACTAACGTTCCATACACCTAATCAACATCTGCTCACGTTACGTGATTCAGACAGCTTGCCGGCCCTGTTAAACCGGGACGGGATACGAGACACGATGTTCACCCAATGGTTTGCGCTAAACAACAGAGATGAAGCGGCAAGAGAGTTAACGTACGCCGAGATACCAACAAGGTATGTGTGGCAAGAGGATAACAAGGTATGGAAAACGCGGTTGGAGCGGACAGCCATTGGGCGGATTGTGTATTGCAATCCAGCAGCTGGGCCAAAGTATTATCTAAGAATGTTGTTGGGAATTGTTAGAGGGCCTCGAAGTTTCGAAGAAATAAAAACGGTCGACGGAGTCGTATATGCAACGTTCAAAGAAGCCTGCTATGCGTATGGCTTGCTTAATGATGACAAGGAGTGGAATGACGCCCTGTCAGAGGCTAAATTATGGGCGTCCGGTTCCCAACTACGGGAATTGTTTGTTACCATGTTGTTGTTTTGCGAAGTGAATCGCCCGGCGCAACTCTGGGCACAAAATTGGGAGATACTATCTGATGATATTTTGTACCTGAAACGTAGGCTCTTCATGTTCCCAGGGTTACATTTATCTGACGACCAGCTTAAGAACTACTGCCTGATCGAACTAAATGAACTATTGGAGAAAAATGGAAAATCGTTATCGGATTTCACAGATATGCCCCAACCGGATACGTCGCTCCTCGATAAGATGGATAATCGTCTAATTAGGGAAGAGTTGAGTTACAATAAAAAAAAGATGACAGACGAACACGATCGATTATATGCATCACTGAACACGGAACAAACGGTCATATACGACACAGTTATTGATTCTGTTACCACTCGAAAAGGCGGGTTCTATTTCGTGTATGGTCCGGGTGGGACAGGCAAGACGTTCCTGTACAAAGCCATTCTGTCACGCTTAAGATCTATGGGCATGATTGCCCTTGCGGTTGCATCTTCAGGTAAAAAAATAATTTTGAAATGTTGTATTATTATTCTTGTGCAACATAATGTATGTGGTCGCGTACGCAACTCCATTTTTTACTCACTTTACCTATCTCTGCACATCAGGTATCGCGTCCCTTCTATTACCCGGTGGTCGGACAGCTCATAGCCGCTTCGCTATCCCTTTAGAATTACTTCACAATAGCACGTGTGCCATCAAACAAAATACCCAATTGGCACACCTGTTACAAGAGGTAAGGTTAATCATCTGGGACGAAGCACCAATGATGCAAAAAATATGCTTTTGAAGCACTTGTTAAAACACTTAGAGATATCTTGGGGTTTCCTGCCTACGCAAACAGGGAACGCGTGTTTGGTGGCATGCCTGTTTTGCTTGGTGGTGATTTCAGACAAATCCTGCCCGTCATCCCAAAAGGAAAAAGAGAAGATGTTGTTCAGGCATGCATAAATAAATCGTATCTGTGGAAAAGTTGTAAACTCTTCAGCCTCCACCGTAGTATGCGTGTCAACGAATACACCTCAGCAGGTGTGCTAGACATGGATAGGCAACGTTTCAACAAATGGTTGTTAGAAATCGGTGATGGAATTGTTTCTTCAAAGACCAAAGAAGGTGAGGATGAGCCAACCTGGATCGAGATACCCACCAGGTTCATCGTAGATGGTTGTGGCCTTCCTGTGGAATCGATTGTTAACGCTGTCTTCCCGTCGTTTACAGAAAGGAAGGTTGATGACGATTATTTATGTGAAAGAGCAATACTAACCCCGCGCAATATAGACGCGGACGAAATCAATGATTACATGTTTGCACAACTGAGACGGACCACAAAGACCTACAAGAGTTTTGATGAGATATGTCGCGCGTCCACGGATGTATTAGAACAGGAACATCTCTATCCGTCTGAATTCCTAAACTCTTTGACATTCCCAGGTACCCCCCACCCCCCACCCCCGGCACTAAAATATTAGTTACAGACAAAAAAATGTGGCCAGTTAAATTCTTTAATTATTTGACATTGTCAGGTATGCCACCGCACGCTTTGCATTTAAAAGAAGGCCTCCCTATCATGCTTTTAAGAAATGTGAACCCCTCGCAAGGATTATGTAATGGCACCCGCCTTATTATAACAGACCTTGGGAAATTTGTTATCAAGGCTAGAATACTTACTGGGTCTAATCGTGGAGATACTGCATTAATACCGAGGATAACCCTTTCATCCACGAAATCAAAATGGCCATTTATTATGAAAAGACGCCAGTTCCCAGTGAAACCATGCTATGCAATGACCATTAATAAAAGTCAAGGCCAATCATTAAAAGTCGTTGGTCTGTATTTGCCCCGACCTGTGTTTAGCCATGGTCAGCTATATGTCGCGCTTTCAAGGGTTACGACACCTGAAGGTTTAAAGATTTTCATCGTCGGGGATGGCAACGGTAGCATGAAAAACCATACCAGAAACATCGTTTATAAAGAAACGTTTAACAATTTGGCGACATCAGATCAGACACAATAAACAATACTTGCCATACCGTAATTTTTTGGACCACCAAGAAACTTTTATCGCCTTTATTGCTGTTAATCCAACATAATAACTGATGCATACCCTAAACCCATTTTTTTTGTTTGTTCTGTCCCAGACACAACAGCTATATACGTACCACGTTGAGTATTATGCATCTGCGCTCTGACGACCAACTATCCCCGTATTCTGCCAGTAACGCCACCGCAACAGCTATTTATGCGCCACGGGTGGTGGGAATGTAAGTCTTTATAGCTTCCATTAAATTTTGAAAACTGATAGTCTTTTTAATTTCTTAGTTTTTTGTTTGTTGATTTTATTCCGAAACATGTGCTGATTGGTTTATTTGTATATTTTAGGAAGAAAAGGCACCGATGATTCAAAAACTGTTGTTTGTTGCTGGTTTGAACACATTTACACAAACGCATCTGGGGCCACGGTTTCCAGCTGTCATTGGGGGGGGGGGGTCATACGCTTTCGTGCCCGCAACTATTTCAATCATTTTGGCTGGTCAATATAGCGACATCGTTGACCCTCAAGGTTGCTAAATGTGTTGAGGTTGGATTGTATGAGCTTGATTTGCCCTTAATATGCATATATAAATATGTGCGTCTATATATATATATTATCTGCATATAGGGGATATGTATATAGATTGCTGCTAATTATGCCTAAAAAAAATTTGTTTTATATGCTTCCTTAACGTTCTGTAGGTTACTAAATGTGTTGACATTGGATTGCCTAAGATTATGGCAAGCAGCTTTTATCATCTTTATCGCCGTTAATCCAACATAATAAGTAATGCATGTCCTAAACCCATTTTTTTTTGGTCCGTTCCAAACACAACAGCTGACAACCAGCTATCCACATAGTCTGCCAATAACGATAGCGCGCCAGCTACTTTTGTGCCATAAGTGGTGGGAATGTAAGTGTTTACAGCTTCCACTAAATTTTGAAAACTCATATTCTTTGATATTTCTTAGCTTATCTTAATTTTATTCAGGGACATGGGATGGTTGGTTTATTTGTCTATTTTAGGCTGAAAAAACAACGATGATTCAAAAACTATTGTTTGTAGCTGGTTTGAACACATTGACACAAACACGTATTTGGAGACGGTTGCCATCTGTCGTTTTGTGGGGGGGGGGGTTTCATAGTCTTTCGTGCCTACTACTGTTTAAATCATTCTGGCTGGTCAATATAGCGACACCGTGGAACCTCAAGAAGTGGTTACACCCTTGCACATCAACCTTTTATAAAACTTATAGTGTTTCGCTCAATATTACATCCAATTGACTCCCACATGTTGATGCTTATATAGAAAATTTAGAGGATTATGAGAGGGACTTAAGGAACTACTGTTATTGTTGCTTCAACTCTTCAAATTGTGCTTCGTTTTACTTGGCTTTGGCGTAATGCCACATGGTTAGTTTTGAATCATCTTACATATTCTATCTTTTACAATTCAGAATTTAATTGGTTGGAAATGTTTCTGTTTTTATGATTTTAGATTCATGAAACCATTATCTGCAGTTTCATTGGTGGCTCTAAACGGTTATACATCATAAGAGCTTGGTTTTACCTTGGTATGCATATCTAAATATGTGCGTGTATATATATATATATTATCTTCATACAGGGGATATGTATATACATTGATATAGATTTATAGATTTATATAGATTTAATAATGTTCATTTATAAATGTATACGCTCCTCATACTCAACTTCCATAACATCAAATTATTACTATTGACACAAACACGTATTTTGACACGGTTGCCATCTGTCGTTTTGTAGGGGAGGGGGGGTCATACACTTTCGTGCCTACTATTGTTTCAATCATTTTGGCTGGTCAACATAGTGACACTGTGTAACCTCAAAAGGTGGTTACACACTTGCACATCAGCCTTTTATAAAACTTATAGTGCTTAGTTCAATATTACCACCAATTGACTTCCACATGCTGATGATTATATAGAAAATTGAGAGGATTATGACAGGGACTCAAGGAGCTGCTGCTATTGTTGCTTCAACTCTTCAAATTGTGCTTCGTTTTAGTAGACTTTGGCGTATTATCACACGGTTAGTTTTGAATCATCTTACACATCCTGTCTTTTCCCGTTCAGAATTTAATTGGTTGGAAATGTTTCGGTTTTTATGATTTCAGATTCATGAGACCATTATCTACAGTTTGATTGGTGGCTCCAGCCGGTTATATATCATATGAGCTTGGTTTTCCCTTGGTATGCATATCTAATTATGTGCGTGTATATATATGTATATATCTATATATATTATCTGCATATAGGGGATATTTATATAGACTGATATAGATTTATAGATTTATATAGATTTAATAATATAGTTTTATATATGTATAGACTCCTCATATTCAACTTCCATAACATCAAATTATTATTATTGGTTATCATTAATGCAACTAGATGTGTAAGCACCTTCACATTCTCATATTCAGATATTGTAACATCTTTGCTTTTTAACTTCCATTAAAATGAAAATTGCCATAGGTCATCCCAAGAGGCTACTTATCATGTCTCTATAAATACACAGCCATATTCAAGCATCCTACCTTTCATTATACAACCTGTGGCTGAATATCGAAAAACCCCTGCAAACATGAAGAAAACTACTGCTGTTGCTAACTGTACAGAAAGTCTGGCAACTGTTGAAGAAATATTAAACCATGGTCGAGAAAATAAGAAACACATGGTATCAACACTTTCTATAATGTCGAATGTTTCCCCCAGCATTATTATTATCCATACATTGAACGTTTTTCTTCTAATCCATGCAGAATGCTGAGTTCAATTGCCGTGTGGTGATTAAAGGCGTACGTAATAGCGAAGAGTGGTTCAGACTTATGTGTGGAGGAGGAAAATGCATGAAAGGTGTATCGCATGATCACGGGGAGTTGTGGTGTGAAGGCTGTGAAAACCCAGTTATGTTTCCCCGAGCAAGGTTCGTCTTTGGTATTCTATAGTTATGTGCATTGGCAAACGTCTTTACACATTTTCACATCTGAATAAAAAAAATATTTCAACAGATTCCATCTTCAACTTGATGTGGTCGATTCCACGGCTAATGTGGTCATCGTGTGCTTCGATGACACTGCACAGCTTCTAACAAGCACCACTGCTCAGTCTATACTCAATGTGGAATTGGGTCTCTCGCACATCTACACCGTTTCTTCCGCAATCAACCAGGATAGCTTCACACCAGTCATGATACGGACCTGTAACGGTAACATCTCAACGCTCCCAAACTGCTTACATTCACTTATAGGCACCACCCGAACCATCCAAGTTGATACATCCACATACTACCATCATGGGGCCTTTGAGAGTTTCAACTGCAAACGTGTGCTCCCAGACGAAACCAACTATCAATCCGTTGGATCTACCACTCCTACTCCCATGACTAGGAAGGGTAAAGGGGTGATGACAATTCCAACACCGGTTAAGCTCAAAGAAACAGTCAGCAAGTACATGTAAGTTTCTATACATACTTTTGAATTACGAAATTCCATGAACCACGTAACTACCTGTCCATTTGTATTGTGTTTTAGAAAATGTTCAAAATTGAATAATACATGCTACAAACATCATGTTTATTTCTTTATGACTACAATGACACCACCGGTTTTGATATGTGTTTTTCGACTTGATATGTTTATTTCGTTTGGATACTTAAGTTAAATCGTTAGATTATGTTCTTCCCCCTGTTTTTACATGCCAAATAGCTAAATGGAATTAATTGATTTTCAACGAGTTTGAACTGTGGTTCATAGATGGGAATTTACTTGAACATAGTTACATTCTTTCAATTTTTTAGTGCAAAATAATGGAAATACATAGATCGTCGAATTTAAGGTTCAGCCTAACATTTCCCTTCTTTTTCACAGCCCTAATTATGAAGATTCTGATTCAGATGGTTCTGTGGGTAGCTAAGGGGAACGCCGGCTGCATGGTCATGCATTAGCAACAGAAGATTTCGTTGATTATTGAATAAAAAAGGAGGCTTTATGAACTCCTTTAAGTTTTCCCCTGTAATGTATTTTTTTAGACTTGGCAATTTTCCTGTGCTATGCACGTCTTAAATTTTGTGAGGCCAGTTTATGGTACAAACTCTTATCACGTTTTGTATGGCTTCTCTTACATTGTCTTTTGGCTAATTATCTTTTATCCATACATAAACATTTTTCCTAAACACACAACACAATGAAGGACACTAACTGTCGGTCATGTCGTGCATCGCACGGGCCTTCCCTCTAGTTTATATTAAAAATAAACTAGTTACTAATTAGTAGTGGTTAATAAATTTAACCAGACTCATAATTCTTATATAAAAATAGGAATGTTACATTCTCCCCACCTTGTTTTAAATCTCGTCCTCGAGATTTGGGTTACGATATTTCTTTTAGACTTATGTCATATTTTAGTCAATAAAACAATATTAGGGTAGATGACACAAAGTTAAAATATCAAATTTTGTGAATACGATTTGTATAATAAGTATGATTCAATGGTTCAACTGAATTAGTTCAAGAAATCGATGACAAACGAATGAGATGAAATGATATAATTTCCAAAGTGACTAGGTTCAAGCCAAAAGATATATGATCAATAGATATTTAAAATGAATGTGAAGGTTTTTTTGAATCAATAAAATTTCTTTATCAAAAGAAAACTTACTTTGATTGGCAACTGAGAAAGACTTAGAATTGATAGGTTCAAAATGAAATAAAAGCATGAAAATGATTTGTCAAATATTTATGATATGAGAAAATCAAAGTGTTGAGATGAGTGAATTGCAAAGATATACCAAAAGACAATAGAGTTAATGTATCATTGTTTAGAGTTCCAAGTTGTTTTAATTGTGAAACAATGTGATAGTACACTATTAGTGACCATATTTTTCATACTATGTCCTAGAGATCGAAATATAATAATAACAAGTTCTTTTGGCATGACCAACCATTATATTATATTTGTAAAGCAAATGTAATATATATTATTTGTGTCCCTGTCTGAACCGTATCTTACATAATTATAAATACTATGTAATATATATTATTTGTTATGTATTTTTTTTACTATATGTAAATGGTCACCACTTTTAAATAAATATTATTTTAGTATTTTACTATACTATGTAAAATAACTTATATTTACTATGTAATATATATTACAAAACACCGTAATGAAGTTATTACATTGCAAAATATTTTAGTATTATTATTTTGTAAAAGAAATCACTATTATTTATAACGTTAAATGAAAGTTGTAAATAAATGTGTAAAAATATTTATTGTACAAAAGTATTTGTAAAATATTTTGTAAATATATAACACTTAATGGGTCGATTCTATGTGATTACTTATTTTCATTTTTTTTAAACCATATAACGTTGGGAATGCATTTGCAAATGTTGTAAATAAGTGAAAACGGGGACTATTCTTATATATTACAATGTTCTCCTAACCCAACGTAGTTGATGACTACCATATTATTCTTATATGGTTATTTTCTTGCCAGAGCGTTACGCTACATAGTTACCACAAAACATGTGATAGACAATTATTTATATAATTTTATTTGTCCCTCTAATTCTTGTATTGTTTTATGAAAATATGTCTTCTCCTTACAGTACAAAGTATATATATTTTTATATAAAATATTTATATAATCAAAATTTACTAATTAAGTATGATAACTTAATTTATATACATTAACTAGTCATTATCATGGTTGGATATTGGTTAGTGCTGCCTTGTTTAAGCATAGGTGATCAGTCCATGCCTTACTAAGGCTAGGCTATCCAATATCTGCCCTTGACAATAACCCTAGTACCTAAAATAATACTAACACTACTACTATTAATATATTATTACTAATAATAGAATTAATTACCAATAATAAATAACTAAACATAAACTTAAATGAGAGTATACCTCAAACATAATTTTATACATAAATATAAATTCTTTACCTCAATGGTTTTAACAATTTTTTTTTAAATATAGTAATACTATATTGTAAATTACTTATGTAAGTTTCCATATATAATCAATTTAAAGAAATTCATTGACTCGATATCAAAGAATTATCGTTTTGCAATAATGCGGTTCATAGTGCAAAAAGCGGAATGATATTTAAGTTTTGATAAAACAACAAATTAGAATGAAGTCCTCCAATGGTTTTCATAAATCAAACGAACCACAAGCGTAACAAATAGTGCATGTGTAACGTGCGGATTTACCAAGAAATGAAATATATCAAAATTTACTATTATGAAAGAAATCCTCATGGTATGATGACCATTAGAGGAAGTAGAAATACGAAAGTCAACTCATTATATACAGAAGTTAGAAAAAGAAATATAAGAATTTTATCTGGAATTTCGTATGATAACCTTTGTTAAGTGACATTACCAGGGAATGTCGAATAAAATGAAATATGGGAGTTGAAAAGGTATGTGACTCCTTTTGCAGTGATAATAATCATGACTCTGATTAGACTGTGCACTGATGTTTGTGAAATCTTGTTCCAACGTACCTCAGCGAGATTCATGTCGTTTGTAGAATCGCGTGGCAAAGTGCTTCTTTTTTTATCAGTAGTTCTCCCACTGACAGGATTTGCATTGGTGTCGTCGTGCCCAGTCATATTTTCCAAAGGTCTTGCCTTAAAAGTCGTGTATAATATACTTCGACGTCTGTGGACGTATAATTTAAATTTCATATGTTTTCTTGTGCACTAGCACAACGTTATATGCTTCTTACTTGCGTTAATAGTCTATGATAATGCATTTAGAAATTCTTATACTTTTGATGGTGTCCCAACTTAAAGGTTTCTATTGTTATTATTGTCGCTCGAGTTACGAGGTAGATGATCAAACGAAATAATGTTTGATATTGATATATGTAAGAGATTCTTGATAAAGGAATCTAGATTTATTATTGACACATATACTTGTACTTTATTCTTAATTGACTTTTGGAATTCCTTATAGATATACATATCTATATAATCATATATTTCAAATGCTGTATTATACATACCCTCTATAAGGTCAATGTATTTAACATATTCATATTTCCAAAAACAAGTCAGATATCAGGTCATGATACTATTTAGGGAAAACTTGTCACTTGTTTGACATATTATATACCCTGTCTTATCCGATTCGCGCCGGAGAGGTAACCTCAGTATATCCGGACAAGCTGGAGAGTCTGCTACACCATACCCAGTCTTGTCAGAGAAAATTTATATTTCCCATAAATAGTATCTTTTCAAGATTTTTAAAAGTGCCTCTTTTATTAGGCTTTTATCCAGAATCAAGGAAATTTGTATTTCCATAACATATCTTTATTCTAGACCAAATAATATCAATAAGCAAGAATTAATAGTAATTAAGTGTTATTGCTTATTTATCATATCTTGCAATATTCTAATTACCATTCTTATGGCATACCAAAACCCATCATACTTTATTTACATAAGTACTTAGCTTATCTTGAAGCTTATACTAAGGCATCTTTTCTTAAGTTCAAGTCTAAATACTATCATGTGTGCTACTAGTTAATAGCAATCTCCTAACTCTTTTATATAAGCTTAGGTATGATTATCACAACACCTATAGGCTTAAATTAGTGGCTCTGATACCACCTTCTGTCACGACCCCCGACCCACACTGGACGGAATCGGAAGCCGCGAACAGCCAAGTGGTACCGGTGGTTATTTTGAAAAACATTGCAGCGGAAATTTCATCAGGACCGTGCGTTAGGAAAAATATCAGAGTTTAGAAACACCGGATTTTATTTATTAAATAGATGGGATAAACCCATGTTTTACAAAGGTAGCTTTAATAAGGGATAAACCCAATTACATAAAACAATATTTCTTAATTTGATTTAATTAATAAAATAAGCCACTTCTTGAAGCCTTTCAGTGCCGTATCCATCTCTTACTCCAATCTACTGTAATTACCTAAAACGCGTTTTAAAAAGGTTTTGTCAGCGGGAAATACTGGTGAATCATTCTTTTTACTAAAACGACCTGTTTGTTATAATTTACAGTATTAAGGGTAATTACATTGTTTACATATCAACCAACTACCCACAGTATTTGTCACTCGACCGGATCTGTGACTATGGTCATATCACCATTGGCCACCCGTTTGTCCAATGGCAAAGATTATCAAGTAATGTATACAAAACCCCACATACTGGCTGTAATTTGGTGATTACAAAGACTTAATCCCTGTAATTATAACTTTGAAAACATTTAAGAATTTATAAAGCACTTTGATAAAAAGAGAATGACTCACATTATAAGCATGCAGATTTATACGGCAGAGCTTAGCCTATTGATTAGTCTTGTAACCTAGTGCACACGAATTCGGTAAGTAACTAATACAGCATTTACGATAATTCACGAGATTAAAACTCTCACAACAAATGACAAAGTGCAATCACTTAACATCCATCGGATTCACAACGAATGACAGAGTATTCCCCGAGTTCGGGTGGTACTCAAACATCCTGTCGGAATCACGACTAATGACAAAGGATAGCACTTAAACATCTGGTCGGATAGTTTCAATTGATCGGACATTGAATCGTAGCAGCGATCGAGTTAATACCCTGTATCGTAGCAGTGCCTCGCTAATTTGAGAGTAATATTTGAATTTAGACAGTATAACTTCGTTTCTGAAAGAAACTTTCGACACCAGAGGACTGCTCGTAGCCTGCTCTATTTATAGCTGGAATTTGGGTCTCATGCGGCCCGCGTGAGCCCTTGCTCGATCCTTACGCGGCCCGCGTAGCCGCCTAGTCTACGCGTAGGGTTGCTGAGTCACCAGTAGGTCTGCCAGGTGGATGCCACGTGTCCCTCAAGCTTATCCGGAGATCTGCCTTGCTGGCGCGGCCCGCGTAAGCCTCGGCTTATCTTTACGCGGCCCGCCTGAAGACCACAAATCTTGTTTTCTTGATTTTTGATATGGATTGGGTTTTCAGGGGTCCGGGTTTTTACTTATGGATCAATTTGGGAAATTTTTTAATATAATTATATTATAAAGAAAAAGGGAATAAAATAGTGAGAAAAGAGAATGGACCCACTTTGTAACTTTAGGGTTTAACTAGAAAGTCTCCGGGTAGAATATTGGGTATAACTTCGGAGCTATTTAAAAATATATAATGTACTCGTGTTAAGTATAGTACCCCTCATTCAACCTTGTCCCTATGTCACGAGACAGAACTCCAATAACTTAGTCGGGCAGAGCCCTGACATACGTTATGAGGCTCAGATCAATCGGAAAGGGTAGCGGTGATCGGGAGTTAAAACACTTAAAACAAGAAAAGGTTTTATTATTATTTATAGGTAGATAACAAAAGAAAATACATGTATATGTGAGAGAGATGGCGAGTTCACAAAGAAACTGAGTACTTCTATATATATATTGAAATCTGCTTGGGAATTTAATGGCCACGTATCTCAATTTAATACTTGATTTTGTTTTTGGTGGACATGTGTATCTACTCTAATGAGTAGTCATGTTTTAGTAATATTATTTTATTTTCAACTTACACGTATACTAGGTAATTTATTTAATTGTTATTTTATTATTTATATATATATATATATATTATAATTAATTTAACTGCTTTACTTATTTGGCATTTATAACTTCTAAAATATGATGTTTTATAAAATAATAAATATGTTATTAGAACGAGAATATTTTTGTCTACATTTGGGTCTAAGTTTCATTAAAAATAGAGTAGGTTCAAAATACAATGTATTTTTATAGTTAATTAGTAAACGGTTCCTGGGCCCGTCTAGGTACTTCATATTTCTTACAGTCAACTTACCCGTAATCTACCCGTCTAATTATATGAGTTTATATAGACTTTTATTTTATTATAAAGGTCACCTATATACAGGCCAATTAATTAGAATAATATTTCAACCAACTATATAAAATAGTGTTTAAAACTATTTGGGTTGAATATTTATATTAAAAATAAACTAGTTACTAATTACTAGTGGTTAATAAATTTAACCAGACTCATAATTCTTATAAAAAAATAGGAATGTTACATTTGTTCTCTAAGTTGATGTGTTATCACTTCATACCTGAGAATATTCGGATCAAAGCTTCCATTCTTGGACCCGTTGTAAGTCCTCTTTCGTTCTTTTACGCGTTTTAGCGTGAAAGTCAAACTATGTTTGACTTTCTGCTGTTGGAACCTCAAGGTTTATACATTGAGAGATACTAAAGTTTAGGGTTGATCTTGTAATGTTTAACTAAGATGTTTTGGGTCGGATATATGTATTGGGTTTTAGTGTGATCTCGAGTGGGCCTAGGTTGGTTTCGATCCATCATAGGTAGTATATAAGTAAACCCTTGTAATGTTTAGAAGGTTGATCGCTTGGCAAAAGGTTAGAGGTCACTCGAGATCAGTTGCATATCTTGTATTAGTCATCGATTCTAAGGTGAATGCAAGATAGTGTTTTGATTTGCTTATTGTGTTTATTTTACTCTATTGTTTTCTTGAATCCGCTTGTGTTTGGATTCCGCACTTACACAAGTTAAACTTGATATCATTGAAAGATCCTCTCGGGTTTTACAATTGGTCTCAGAGCCAAGAAACCAAGTCTTGGTTCGGTTTTGATATCATTGGATTCAAGAAGGCTTTAATCGTTACTGATCTTGTTTGCTAAATGTTTTACAGAATTTCAGTATTATTATTGTGTTCGGATTCAAGCTGTTCTTCACAAATATTGATTAAAGTTGCTGATTTTGGATTGTGATTCGTTGTCTAAGGTGTTTGCTGAATTAACGGAAGTTTGTTGAGGATAAAAGATTCAAAGATCTCATATCTTTGAATTTTTGGAAGCTGCTGAAAATCAGGAATCATAGTTATTTTTATCTCACAAGTTTGTTTTGCAGGGTCTCGACTCACATCCAGCGTAGTCTCGACTCAAGATCATCAGTCTCGAGTGCTTAATTCCTCTGTATCGAGTGGAAATAGCGTTCTTGTCTCGACTTGCAACTGCTGTGGTCTCGAGTTGGCATCTTTAACTCGAAACCATTTGTCTCGACCAACTTCAAGTTTTAATTGTTCCTGATCTCGACTCGCAACATCGGTCTCGACTCAGGATTCAGTTTACTCGAAACAACTGTCTCGACTCAGGATTGTACACACTTACTGATTCAGTCTCGACTCGCAACGCAACGGCACTTGCAACGTCTTTCAGACTTTGGACTCTTGGACTTAAATAATTAATTCATCACTAAATCAATTAATTTATTGAGTAACCATGACTTCAAGTAATCAAAGTGTTGACCTGGCAGCTATGACTAAGCATCAAGAATTGGATTCCATCATTGGAACCACCACTCGTGTTCCCCGGTTGTTAGATGGAAATGAATTCCCTGAGTGGAAGTGGCGTTTTGAAAAACATGTTAAGGTCAAAGATGCAAAAATCTGGCGAAGTATTCTAAGAGGCCCAAGAGAAATTATGATGGATAGTCCTACTGATGATGGTGTGAAAGTGAAAAAGCCTGTTGATCGGTATACTGAAGAAGATTTTAAAATTGTTGAGGAAGATGATATGGCATTTTCTTACCTGACCATGGCATTGGGACCAGACATTGCTATTGGTTTTCGCACTTGCAAATCTGCTAAGGAATTGTGGGAATCATTAATAGATGTCTATGAAGGCAATGAAGATATGAAAGAGAGTCGTAGGAATCTGTTGAGTCAAAGTTTCAACAATTTTAATCATATATATGGAGAGACTGTGGATAATCAAATTCAGAGATTCGTTAAGTTAGTTACTCAAATGCAGATGGAGGAAATGCACACGTCAAATGCTTCATCTAATAGACAGCTTCTGAATGCTTTACCAAAAAGTTGGGATCATCACGTCGCAATGATCAAGAAAACCAAGGATCTAGCAAGATGTAGCTTATCTGAAATGATTTCTCACATTAAGGCTTGCGAGCTAGATGATAAACAAAGAGAAACAAATTACAAGAATAGCATGTTGGCTGCCGGATTCACTGCAACACCCTCGACATCAAGCAATAATACTGCTTTTGTGTCTCACGCTGGTTTTCAAATGTTCAGCAACTCTGCTTCTGCTAAAGCTGCTTCTACCTCACCAAATGTTTACTACTCTGGAACTCCAGCACCTGCTGCTGCTGCTGCTGCACCACCTTCTGCTAATGCTACTGCTGCTGCATCGTCAACTCCCACTGCTAAAAATGAGATGATTGCTTTCTTCTCGCAACAGTCAAAGGAAAATCTTGATATAGCTGCTTCTGTCATAAATTGCTTGAATGCTTTTGTTGCTGGTAAACTTAATCCTCCTAAGTTTTCTATGGATGACTTAGATCAAATTCATCCCGAAGATGTAGAAGAAATGGATATAACTTGGCAGATGGCTATGGCAGCATTTAGAGCCAAAAATTTTGTGAATAAAACCGGGAGAAACAAATGGCAAGGTCTTACCTTTACTGGACCCACAAAAATGCCATTTGAGTTTCGTTGCTACAATTGTCATGAACCAGGTCATTTGGCAAGAAACTGTACCAAACCTAGGGTCAATAGTGAACAAACTCCAGCCCAACCTGCTACACCTAATCGAGAGAGACCTCTTGTGACCACATCGAATATGTCTGCTGATGCTGCTGCTAGTGGAAGTCCTCAACCTCTGGGATTAGCTCAAGCATTGGTGGTTCAGCCTGATTCGCACTTTGATTGGAATTCAGAAATTGAGCGACTGAACATCTCAGCTCCAGAAAATCAAGCTGATTCAAGCGACATTGCTTTCATGGCCACAGATGATCAAGTTTCAGCGCCTGAGGATGAGACTTCAGCACCTGAGGAGGAGATTTCAGCTGAAAATCTTGCTTTCATGACTCAGATTCTTTCAGCACCAGTCAAGGGTCTCACCAAAGAAGAGGTAATTTCTGTTTTTTGTACTCCTGAATGTAGAGAACGAGTTGAAGCCTATAGAATACACAACGCTGAGCTAATCGAAGACTATAATGACATTAAAAGGAAAATTTTCACTTTGGCTAATAATGAAAAACTTTTTAAGGAGAAAATCAAAGCTCAGCGAAAGGACATCATCCAACTCAAGGATGATGTAAGTGTAACGACAACCCAACTCTTCATGGTTAAAGAAAAACTATGCAATGTGACTAAAGAACTGGAGGATATCAGAGATAGATATCAAATAAATGAGCTAAATATTAAAAAATTTGATTCTTCCAGCAAATTAGTCAAAAACCTGTGTGATCAACAGTTAGCATACCAGAAAAGAAAAGGGTTGGGATTGGGTTTTAATCAGGCTCCTCATCCTTATAATGAAAATTACACTTACTTACCTATGACTGAGGAGGAGATGATGAATGAAAGCAAAATGACTTATGGTCCCAAAAACTGTAAGCCATCAGTAAATGTCAGACCTGTTGAAAAACAGGTAGTTAAACCAGTTTGTTTTGTGTCCAAGGGTACTTTTGATCCTAACGTTTCTTTATCATGTGCAGATGAAGTACCTGAAGTAAGATGGGGTGATATGTTTGGGGATGAACCACCTTTAGATTCTGATGTTTCTAAACCTACTTTTGATAAAACTGATTCTGGTTGTGTGTTTGGACAATCGTTTTTGAACTCATTTCACAGTTATGTTTCGTCTTCTTTTGGGCCTGATGTTTTGGGCAAAACTATAAATGCTTGTGATGAATCTTTAAATAATATGTGTGATGATGGATGTTTTTCAGTAGCTGAAAATTGTGATTCTAATGTATCTAACTCTTCAGCTGATGATAGTGTGACAGGTGAGGTCCCTCAGGACGCATTCAGTGCAACCACTGAAACTTCTTCTCAAGAAAATCAACAGTGTTCTGATTCTTCTTCTGAATCGGTCTCAGTGGACGTTCCTAATGTTGAACCTAGTGGGACCCCATTAGAAACCGAGGTTGAAAAGGAACCTTTATCAAATTCAGATGATACACGTGTTGCTGAAATACGTGTTGATGAAGTTTTAACATCTTCCGAGATTAAAACTGAATCTGATTTTCAAAAAGAAGAAGTAGTGTTTTTAAATAAAAAATTGCAAGAAATGGTTTCTGAAAATAAAAGTAAAACTGAATCTGAAACATCCTTTCAAAATGATTCTGATAAAGATAAATCTAGTCCATCTGAATCTCATACTTGTGCCAGTGTTGGTTCTGATCAACAGGTACCTAAATGCTCAGAAAAGGTACAACTTAACCAAGCAAGAAACATCAATCAAGCTCATTCTTCTAAACCCAACAGATACACATCTGCTATGAAGCATCAAAACTTTCACAAATTGAAACGTCAAACATGTTTCAATTGTGGAGTTGCTGGACACTTCTCCAGAAACTGTGTTCATCTCCCAAGTGTGCAGTCTAAAAATAAATATGCACAAAATCAGAAAGTCAAGCCAAACCGATATCGTTATTCAGAGTCAGTGACGACTGAAAATTCTAAGACAATGAGGAATAATTATCGTAAGGCTAAGCCTTCTGATAAAGATTGGAATGCAGCCAAACGTAGAAATCAAAATCAACAAAAGGATTTTCAAAAAAATCAATATAAAGCGTTTGGTAACTACAATTCTCAATGGTCAAATAAGCATTGGAAACCTAAATCTAAGGCCACGCATTCCAATTCATCTCATACATCTCATCAAAATTATGCCATTAAAAATCCTTCGAAATTCTTAAATAAAGAAAATTTGGTATGGCAGAGAGTGACTTACTTTGATGCACAAGGGAAACCCAGATCCACTATGGGCTAGGTTCCTAAATCTAACTGATCCCGCTAATCGTGCAGGAACAGCTGTGGAGGACTACCGTGCGCCTCTGGTACATGGATAGTGGCTGTTCCAGGCCTATGACGGGAGACTTGTCTCAACTGGTCAATGTTAAAGGATTTGACGGTGGATATGTCTCTTTTGCTGGAGGAGAATCAGGAAGAATCACGTTGAAAGGAACAGTGAAAAACGGCGTTTTAAGCTTCGAAAATGTGAATTATGTCCCAGAACTGAAACACAATCTGTTGAGCATTTCACAGATATGTGATCGAGGAAATTCAGTCCATTTTACAAAGAAAGGTTGCTACGTATTGAAGCCAGGGATTGTCATTCCAGAAGATTGGTTTTTGATGACAGCTGAGAGACGGGGAAATGCTTATGTCATTGATATGAATAAGAAGCCGTGTGAAGAAGTTACGTGTCTATTTTCGAAGATTTCAGAACATGATGGTTTATTATGGCATCGTCGCCTTGGACATGTGAATATGAAGAATTTGAATCGACTTGCCAAAGGTCAACTGGTCCGTGATCTACCAATCAAAGACTTTATGTTGGTAGAAAAGTGTGTTGCTTGTGCAAAGGGAAAAGCACATCGAAAGCCTCATAAATCTAAATCTACACCCTCAACCAAAGCTGTGCTTGAATTACTTCACATGGATCTCTTTGGTCCGGTGAATGTGTTAAGTATTGGCAAGAAGGCTTATTGTCTCGTGATAGTTGATGATTTCTCACGCTACACCTGGGTGTACTTTCTAAGTCACAAGAATGAGGTTGCGGGTTTGATCAAACAATTCATTACTCTGGTGGGAAATCAAGCCAGTACGAAAGTAAAGGCTATTCGATCAGACAATGGGACGGAATTTAAAAATGTTACCATGGACACATTTTGTGCTGAAAAGGGAATTGAACAACAGTACAGTGCACCACGAACTCCACAACAAAATGGAGTGGCAGAAAGACGAAATCGCACTCTTATAGAGGCTGCGCGTACTATGCTGGCTGATTCGAAGCTTCCTAGTTTCTTTTGGGCTGAAGCTGTTAGCACGGCTTGTTACGTCCAGAATCATGCTTTAGTAAACAAACGACATATGAAAACTCCTTATGAGATTCTGGAAAGATGTAAACCTTCGGTTTCACACTTTCGCATCTTTGGTTGTCCATGTGTGTTACTACTTATGGACGCTAATGGAAAGTTTGAAGTCAAAGGGGACGAGTGTTACTTTGTTGGATATGCTAAAGGTTTAGCCTATAGAGTATACAACAAGGTAACTAAAAAGGTCCTCGAGTCGTGCAACATTGAATGGCTCGAGGAAAATGCTACGGACGCTAGAGTTGGACCAGATTGGTTATATGATTATGCTGAATTATTTAAATCGTTTAACATTTTGTCAAGTGTCCCTACAGCTGCAGGTGTGTCTACTCCCAAACAACCGCTATCTTTTGGCGATACTGAAGAAGAAGAACAGGCTGAAGTAAGGTCAAGAAATCATACCATTGACCCGCCGGGAATGGTCTTCACTCGGCACCCTACGCCTCAACAAATGTCCCATCAATCCCCTGAAGGTGCTTCATCAAGTGGTGCTGCACCTAATGGTTCAGGATCTGCACTATTTCCTGGATCCATTCCTGAAGACTGCATCGTTACAACACCTTTAGTTCACCATACTGCAGCATCTAATGAGGGGGAGTCTAGCAACACCACTGATGATAATCAAAATGCTTCTACAGAAGACGAGACCGTACCTGATATGGCAATTCCTACAAGTGTCCAACGAAATCACCCTATAGAGAATGTGATTGGTCCTGTAAATGCAGGAGTTTTAACCAGGAGCCAATCAGGAACCATCAATACATGTTTATATTCTTGCTACATCTCACAAATAGAACCTAAAACTGTTGATATAGCTTTGTAGGAACCAGGCTGGGTAGATGCTATGCATGAAGAGCTGAACCAGTTTGAGAAGCTTGGAGTATGGAAACTTGTCGAGTTACCAAAGGGACAGCGCAAACTTGGAACTAGATGGGTGTTCAGAAATAAGCAAGACTCTGCAGGGGTTATTGTTCGAAATAAAGCAAGACTGGTGGTTCAGGGTTTTCGACAAATAGAGGGTCTGGATTATGATGAAGTATACGCTCCGGTTGCTCGACTTGAAGCCATCCGGATCTTCTTAGCTTACGCGTCATATATGGGGTTCACTGTGTATCAGATGGACGTCAAGACAGCGTTTCTATATGGAGATGTGAAGGAAGAAATTTTTGTTGAGCAGCCACCAGGTTTTGTACATCCAGATCATCCAGCATATGCCTACAAGCTAGATAAGGCATTGTATGGATTACACCAAGCACCACGAGCTTGGTATGCTACTCTAACTGAACATCTTTTGGATCATGGGTACACACGTGGCACGATAGACCAGACTCTGTTTATCAAGAAAGTGGGCAAGGATCAGATCTTGGTTCAAATTTATGTCGATGATATTATCTTCGGATCTACAAGTGAGGAGCTTTGCAAAGAGTTTGAGAGAGTTATGAAAAAGAAGTTTGAGATGAGTGCTCTCGGAGAAATGACACTGTTTTTGGGTTTACAAGTCAAACAGAATTCCCAAGGCATTCTTATTCAACAAGGGAAGTATGTGGATGATGTGCTAGCAAAATTCAAGATTTCAGACTCAAAGTCAGCCGAAACACCAATGGCAGAGAGACCGTTATTGACTGAAGATGAAGAAGGCTCTTCTGTTGATCAACATCTGTATAGGTCTATGATCGGGTCGTTGATGTATCTGATAGCTAGCCGTCCGGATATCATGTTTGCTGTCTGCAACTGCGCAAGATATCAGGCTAATCCTAAAACTTCTCATCTTACTGCTGTTAAACGAATCTTTCGGTACCTTAAAGGCCGACCTCGGTTTGGTCTGTGGTATCCAAGGGATTCAAATTTTGACTTGTTTGCGTTTTCTGGTAGCAATTTTGGAGGCACTGATAGTGACAGGAAATCTACATCAGCTGGATGTCAATTTCTGGGTGACAGGCTCATTTCTTGGCAATGCAAGAAACAACAAACGGTGGCGATTTCTACAGCTGAAGCTGAGTATGTTGCTGCCTCTGCATCTTGCTCTCAAGTGGTGTGGATGCAACATCAATTGCAGGACTACGGTTTGACTTATCTCAATACTACTATTTACTGCGATAATGATGCTGCAATACAAATTGTTAAAAATCCTGTTTTTCACTCCAAAACCAAGCACATAGACATAAAAGTTCATTTCATTAGAGACTGCTTTGACAGAGGTCTTATTAAACTCGAGCAAATCGACACAGATGCAAATGCTGCCGATTTGTTTACAAAACCTATCAGCAGCTCAAAATTCAAAGTGCTTGTTGATTTTCTGAAAATGATCCGGTATACCGACTGAGCATGGTTGTTTTTGTTTTAGTAAATTTGTTCATAACGTTTTCTATTCTTGGGTAGTTTTTATTTATGCACAAATTTAGGGGGAGAAATTTTGAAAAATACAAAAACATTGAAAAATTTTGAAAAATACAAAAACATTAAAAATTTAAAAAATCCAAAAAGAAACATTGCATGACTGGGAAATGAAATGAATTTTCACATTATGGTCGAGGGCTGACTCATGTAAGACCAGTATCGAAATAGTTTGACTCTAGCATGATGTGTTGGTAGGCTCTATCCTTAAAGACTGGAAACATTGGCTGTGTCTGTTTAGAACTAAATTAGTACATGGCCTCAGGAGAGAAAATGTCACACCCCCAAAATCCACCCGCGGAGTATCACCGCTTGGAGGCGTGACATGACCAGGATCGAGCCACCAATCATATTGAACAACACAATTAAGTAAATAAAACCAAACATAATACGATTGGTGACCAAAGCTAGTTAACCTTGTTTGGTTTAAACAGCGGAAGCATAAACGTGAGTTCAAAACATAAGTTCACAGTTCATAAGTTTAAAGTCTCAAACATAAGTTCCATAGGTTTATAAAGTTCAATTATTAAGTATGGGAAATAACAACCCATGTTCCACAACAACCTCCTCCTCGTGCAAGCTCCCAAAAGCATCTAGCGACCTGTAAGGCATGTAACAACTAGTCAACAACAAAGTTGAGTGAGTTCACGTTTGGTCGTTTAGTTTTAAGTTGTTTCTGAAAAACCTGGTTTGACTTTCGTTGGCTTATTTGCCGTGGGGGTTACCCCGTAGTTGAAAGTATGTTTAACCATTTCCTTTTTCTTTACCCAATCCATAATCATGATCACTGGGGGTTTTCCCCGTTCGAAACTACTAGACGGAATGATATCGACTGCTACGCAAATAAGTTGTGCCCTATATCAGTGTCTATCATCACTGACAATCTGCCATAGTCCATTAGTACACGCCCGTCCGACTGGCACGGTGTGAGGTTTGTTAAACCTAATAGCGCTATTAACTAATGACCCGCTCGCCATTGGCCTTGGCGATTAAGTCGATATAAATTGAGGGACTTCATGATAGAGTTTTGTCTAGCTAGTTTTAAGGTTGTTGTCCTGCACCAGGAGGACGAACGTACGTATTCTGCACCAGGAGAATTCGTAGGATTAATAATGGCATCCAATCTATTGAGGATGGCCGTACATATCCTACCCAAGGAGGATATGTAGATTTAGTTTAAATTCTTTAACCCATTCCCAAACCACCGGGAATCCCATGCCTTAGAAAGTGTGTGAACTCACCTCGGTTTGCTCGGTTAGATTCTCAATATAGCTAACAGTCAAGGTCGGTCAATCACGTCCTAGTATGATTTACCAGTTAGTCATTTAGTGGCTTTCAAATAGAACACAAAGTTCCTACACGTATCTATCACATAACATGCATCACTGTAACGGTTTATGCCCATCTAAGTTTCCCGTCCATTCCCCACTCAAAATCAAACATAGGATAATGCACATAACATATATAACATGTCAAATCATTCACAGATAGCATACTCGACATTTAGACACGCAAATCACTACTTATGTCGTTTCAGCTTTTATACTCGAAACTGAGCTGTTTTTGGGGATTTTAATAAAATAGTTAACATGTTCCAAAAATTCCCAAATTTTTACAGAATGTCTTAAATGTTCCATATTTTATTGTGTAAAAATATCGGGGTCCGGTTCATCACCAATATTTTATAAAAATTCATATTCGGGACTGAACTCATATTTTTGTATTTCTGACCACAGTCCACGAAACAATTTATTAAAAATTCTTCGTAAGTCCGATTTGCGAAATTCCAGTGGGGTAATTACAAATACTTCAGTTATTATCTACAGTAAAATTTTCATGGTCCGATTTATCACAAAACTCAGGTTATGACTGAAAGTACGACACCCATTTATTGCTGTCAAAATTCAGCTTAAGCAGCTGTTACAAATTAACACTTTAAAAATAGTAAACGGAGTCCAAAAATTACGATTCCGGTGCCATTAGAACCGTATTTCATAATAACATATTTTAGATTCAAAATATCGATTTTTCGTTGAGGTTAAGACCTGTTTACAGCCAACAGAAGTGGGCTGTAAAAGTTAGACAGATTCTGATTCTTTTGTGTTTAACCTTCTAAATCGTGTTCGATCGATTCCTTTAACAAGTTTAGTGACCACAACAACATCATATACTAATATCATTCAGTAAAGCATCAGATAATCACCCAATCATCATAATCACACAAGATCTACATGATTTACACACATATTCATCCATTAACCACCTTGTTCATTGCTTTAGTAAACTTTTAGACTTTGATCTTATATGTTCGTAATTTTTAACCGACGAAACTCTTATTAACCACTCTAGATACGTTCAAGAGTGAGTTTTAAGTGATATACCTCTAGCTCGAGGCTAGGGAAGATTCTTGATGGAAAATGGGTGGATAAAAGCTAACGGAAGTGGTCCTTCGCGTTCCGAGTGCACCAAGCTTCGTTAATCACCTTGCTACACCTTTGAGAGCTCTTGGAATGAATGAAAGGAAATCAAAAATGGTGGAAGTGTAAGAGGGGTGTTTGGCCATAGCCTTGTTAGAGGGAGAAAGAGTGTGTTGTGGTGATATGTGAAGATGGAGGATGATGGACCCATATATATTCTCTAAACCTTAATGTCCAATGGGTCATGTGCTACCAAAGTACACTACAAGATATTTCTAAATCCAAGAGGAAATATTACATGGGAAATAGGAAGATTTCAAGATCTTGATGTGTGATCCACATGGGGACGGTCACAAAGGGGGGGGGGGGGTATAGGGTTGGGTTTCAACTAAATGGTTAGAGAACTAGTTAGGATTAAATTGTTAAGTTAGTGCATGAAGGTGTGTTGTATAATATAAGATGTGTTAGGGTGTTCGGGGACCCTAACTGGCTCAGAAAAAGAAAACAATGTCATAGACAATATTTTTAGGTTCCGGGTAAAGTCCGGTTGTTCGGTTTGACACTGTTCCGTTAAAGCGTTTAATTAATCCGAAAAGTGTCCTATTTATATATTTTGTAACGTTTTTAATTTCTAATACTTAGGAAATCATAACGGACTTATTTAATGACTTTTCTGTACTTTATTAGTGTGTTAACAAGTACATGTAAGCATAACACATAAATCAGATAGCAGTTAAATAATTCCACACAGTCGTCAAGCACTTTAATTGTCATTAATAAATTGTACGGAATACATGGAGTTTGAGGGTTGTCACATTCTCCCCCTGTTAAGAGAATTTCGTCCCGAAATTTAGCGCGTGGTTACTGAGGAAGCTAGTTATGTTGCGTTGTTTTCCTGATTTTCCTGGGGTGTCACATCATCCCCCCGTTGATTTGGAATTTCGTCCCGAAATTCTGCAGTAGCTTCAGCCTCAGTAGTGGTTGCGTTTTTCTTAAACGGTTGGGGATACTTGAGTTTCATTTGGTCTTCCCGTTCCCATGTATACTCTGGGCCACGACGAGCATTCCAACGAACTCGGACCAGAGGTATCTGGGTATGCTTGAGGGTCTTAACATCTCGATCCGTAATCTCTACTGGTTCCTCGACGAATCGCAGCTGGTCGTCGATTGTGAGTTCCTTGAGAGGAACTATGAAGGTCTCATCTGACAGACACTTCTTCAGATTTGATACGTGGAATACGCTGTGAACTCCGTTGAGTTCTTCAGGTAGATCCAACCTGTAGGCGACTTGGCCAATTTTCTCAATGACTTTGAACGGTCCGATATAACGCGGATTGATTTTGCCTCGTTTGCCAAAGCGGACTACACCTTTCCAAGGTGAGACTTTGAGTAGCGCTCGATCCCCAACCTGGAGCTCGAGTGGTTTTCTTCCCTTATCAGCATAGCTTTTCTGACGGTCACGAGCTGCCGCCATTCGCTGTCGTATCTGAGCAATTTTCTCGGTGGTATCTACCACATGTTCTGGGCCAGTGATTTGGCTGTCACCAACTTCTGCCCAACAGAGAGGCGATCGGCATTTGCGTCCGTACAATGCCTCAAACGGAGCGGCTTGGATGCTGGTGTGGTAGCTGTTGTTATATGAGAACTCCACTAGCGGGAGGTGCTTTTCCCAGCCGTTACCAAAATCGATTACACATGCCCTAAGCATGTCTTCAAGGGTTTGGATGGTGCGTTCAGATTGCCCATCCGTCTGCGGGTGATAAGCGGTGCTCATATCTAAACGTGAGCCAAAGGACTTGTGCATTGCTTGCCACAGTTCAGAAGTAAAACGTGCGTCACGATCAGATATAATAGAGATTGGCACTCCGTGCCTTGATACCACTTCCTTTAGGTAAATGTCTGCAAGAGTAGAGAACTTGTCCGTTTCTTTGATAGCCAGAAAATGTGCAGACTTGGTTAGTCGATCTACGATCACCCAAATGGTATCGTTCCCGCGTTGAGATCTGGGCAGGCCAGTAACAAAATCCATGGAGATTTGCTCCCATTTCCATTTCGGGATCTCCGGTTGTTGAAGTAGGCCTGATGGTTTCTGATATTCAGACTTGACTCTCGCACAAGTCAAGCATTTACTGACGTAGGTTGCTATGTGGGCTTTCATGCCAGGCCACCAATACGTAGTCTTGAGGTCGTGGTACATTTTGTCTGAACCAGGGTGTACAGAATAACGAGACTTATGTGCTTCATCCATCACAAGCTCGCGTAAGTTGCCATAAAATGGAACCCAGATGCGTCCGTTAACATAGTAGGCACCGTCTCCCTTTTGTTCTAGCCGCTGCCTCGATCCTCGTAGGGACTCAGCCCTGATGTTTTCTGCTTTCAATGCTTCGACCTGGGCATCTCGAATCTGAGCAGGAAGGTTAGACTGGATGGTAAGCTGTAATGCTCGTACACGCTTAGGTAAAGTATCCTTTCGACTGAGGGCGTCAGCCACAACATTGGCTTTGCCCGGATGATACTTGATAGCGCATTCGTAATCATTCAAGAGTTCAACCCATCGGCGTTGTCGCATGTTTAACTCTTTTTGCTTGAAGATATGCTCGAGACTCCTGTGGTCGGTGTAAATGGTGCACTTTGTACCGTACAGGTAATGTCTCCATATCTTAAGTGCGAATACAACTGCTCCCAGCTCCAGATCGTGAGTAGTGTAGTTTCTTTCGTGAACTTTAAGTTGGCGCGATGCGTAGGCAATGACCTTGTCACGTTGCATCAATACGCAACCAAGTCCTTGGATGGAAGCGTCGCAATAAACCACGAAATCATCGGTGCCTTCTGGCAATGAGAGGATAGGCGCGCTACAAAGTCTATCCTTTAGATGTTGAAATGCGGACTCCTGTGCATCACCCCAACGATAGATGACACCCTTCTGAGTCAGTGAAGTGAGAGGTTGCGCAATCTTGGAGAAATCTTTTATAAACCTTCTGTAATATCCGGCCAAACCCAAGAATTGGCGGATTTCTGTTGGTGTGCGGGGTGCAGGCCAGTTCTTGATCGATTCAACCTTAGATGGATCCACATGAATTCCATCCTTGTTTACCACGTGGCCTAGAAAGTGGACTTCGCGAAGCTAGAAATCACATTTCGAAAACTTGGCATACAACCGTTCTTTTCGAAGAAGTTCCAGCATAAGTCGTAGATGCTGCTCGTGTTCCTCCTGACTCTTAGAATAGATCAGGATATCATCGATGAACACAATAACGAACTTATCCAGGTAAGGCTTGCACACTCGGTTCATGAGATCCATGAAGACTGCCGGTGCATTCGTCAGCCCGAATGGCATAACCAGAAACTCGTAATGGCCGTAACGAGTTCTGAATGCTGTTTTGGAGACGTCCTCATCTCGGACTCTCAGCTGATGGTATCCCGATCTCAAATCAATCTTGGAGTAATAGCTCGACCCTTGCAACTGGTCAAACAAGTCGTCAATACGTGGAAGAGGATAACGATTCTTCACAGTCACCTTGTTAAGTTCGCGATAGTCAATACACATCCTGAAGGTACCGTCTTTCTTCTTTACGAACAAGACTGGAGCTCCCTAGGGTGAAGAGCTAGGACGTATAAAACCCTTTTCCAAGAGTTCCTGTAGTTGTGTGGACAGTTCTTCGAGTTCTGATGGGGCTAGACGATATGGTGCTCGAGCTACTGGCGCTGCTCCAGGAGCTAGCTCGATTTGAAACTCAACTTGGCGATGAGGAGGAAGACCAGGTAATTCCTCAGGAAATACCTCGGGAAATTCGCGCACAATAGGGATGTCTTCAATTCTCTTCTCTTCCGTGGATGTGTCAGTAACGAGTTCTAAAATGGCAGTGTGGCCCTTTCGCAAACACTTCTGGGCCTTAAGGAAAGAGATGATGCCTTCGACAGCACCACTCTTATCGCCATGAATCACGAGGGGTTCTTTATCAGAACGAGGAATGCGGATGATTTTCTCCTTGCAAACAATCTCCGCTTGATGATGAGATAACCAATCCATCCCAATAACGACGTCGAAACTACCAAGTGTGATAGGAACAAGATCGATGGGGAAAGTCTGACCAGCTAAGACGAGGTTACAACCTTTAACTACGTGTGTGGCTTCAAGACTTTTACCGTTAGCTAGTTCTACCGTGTGTTTGGTGTTCAGGAGTGTTGGGGTGCGCTTAAGAATTTGGCTAACTTTCACGGACACATAACTAGTATCGGCACCCGAATCGAATAAAACAGTAACGAAGAAGTCGTCAAGAAGAAACTTACCCATCACAACGTTGGGATCGTTCCTTGCTTCTCCCTGACCAATCACGAACACACGACCCCTTGCCCCGTTGCCATTGTTGTCTCCCCCATTTCCGCCTCCATTGTTGTTCCCATTGTGGTTCCCATTTCCTTGGTTATTGTTCTGGTTTTGGTTTAGCTGGGGGCAGTTCCTCTTAAAGTGGCCTTCAGCGCCACACTGAAAGCATCCTTTATTTCCCTGCTGATGCTGTTGCTGGTGGTTCTGTGGGGCTTGTTGTTGTTGTTGGCGATTCTGATTCGCAGGACGTGGGCACCTGCAATCTTTGGCTTCATGGCCCAGCCTGTGACATCTCTGACATCGACCTTTGTTGCACTGCCCGCTGTGATGCTTGTTGCATCGGTTGCACTTGGGGTGGTTTCCTCGGTATCCACCCTGTCCTTGATTACCAGAAGATTGCTGACCGGGACTCTGGTAGTCATCACTCTTTCGCTGTTGAGACTGAACTGAAGTAGACCCCCTTCCGGAGTTCCCATCCCATTTTCGCTTGTTGTCGGTAGGTGCATCAGAAGTAGCTGTGGCACTGATACGTTTGGGTAGCCTGTTTTGCTCCACCGCCTGGTCGGTGAGACGATGAGCCAACTTGATAATTTGCTAAATGGTACCCAGGTTGGCTGAAGTTACGTGACTTTGAATCGCTGGTGCAAGGCCCTTGAGGTAAAGCTCAATACGTTTGATGGGAGGGTCCACCATCGTTGGGCACAGGATGGCCAGTTCATTCGACCTCTTGGTATACGCCTCAATCTCAGATCCTGTCATCTTCAGATTGTAAAATTCCACTTCTAGCTTGTGGATGTCATCCCGACTACAGTACTCCTCTTTGATCAGCTCTTTGAAACCATTCCAGGGCGTGGCATTAGCAACTGCCAGCCCTAGTAGTTGAACCTGTGCCTTCCACCAGGTTAACGCAGCTCCTTCAAGTGTTCCGGTAGCATATTTCACCCTACGGTCTTCGGGGCATTCGCACATCTCGAAAACTGTCTCAAGCTTTTCAAACCAGTGAAGAAGGCCCACTGCTCCTTCGGTGCCACTGAAAGTGGTAGGTCGGCAGTCCATGAACGTCTTGAACGTGCACACCTGAGGTTGAGCATGTTGACCTGTAGTGCGAGAATAATAGGCATGGTTAAGCACGAGGGTTGGTTTGTGAAGGTAGGACTTAAACGTCCTAAGGTGAGTTGGTATGGCGGGTTATACCTCCTGCAGGGTTAGCCGCGAGTGCCTCCGCAACTCGTTCGTTGATCAAAGCCGTCAACTGGGCTTAAGTGAGGTTGATACGTCCTTCGCGTCCGCTCATGATCTTCATAATGAAGCAACGTAAGTGAGGAAAGTGTCGCGAAAGTGTGTAAGTGTGGGACGACATTAGAGAGTATGCACACAAGGTTCAAATAGCAATTACCACATTATCTAATGCACAGTGAGAACTATCTAACCGATAATATAACATAAATCATACCACTTATGGTGTCGAGTCTTGCACGTGGAGCGAAGCGTCGTTGTGGATCGTTGAGCACTGTACAGGTTATAGTCTGGTTTTAATGAAAACTTTTCCCTTATTAAAACCAAGTTCTCTATAACCAATGGCTCTGATACCAATCTGTCACACCCCCAAAATCCACACGCGGAGTATCACCGCTTGGAGGCGTGACATGACCAGGATCGAGCCACCAATCATATTGAACAACATAGTTAAGTAAATAAAACCAAACACAATACGATTGGTGACCAAAAGGAAGTAAACCGATTTTAGGTTAACAGCGGAAGCATAAAACGTAAGTTCAAAACATAAGTTCACAGTTCATAAGTTTAAAGTCTCAAACATAAGTTCCATAGGTTTATAAAGTTCAATTATTAAGTATGGGATATAACAACCCATGTTCCACAACAACCTCCTCCTCGTGCAAGCTCCCAAAAGCATCTAGCGACCTGTAAGGCATGTAACAACTAGTCAACAACAAAGTTGAGTGAGTTCACGTTTGGTCGTTTAGTTTTAAGTTGTTTCTGAAAAACGTGGTTTGACTTTCGTTGGCTTATTTGCCGTGGGGGTTACCCCGTAGTTGAAAGTATGTTTAACCATTTCCTTTTTCTTTACCCAATCCATAATCATGATCAGTGGGGGTTTTCCCCGTTCGAAACTACTAGACGGAATGATATCGACTCCTACGCAAATAAGTTGTGCCCTATATCAGTGTCTATCATCACTGACAATCTGCCATAGTCCATTAGTACACGCCCGTCCAACTGGCACGGTGTGAGGTTTGTTAAACCTAATAGCGCTATTAACTAATGACCCGCTCGCCATTGGCCTTGGCGATTAAGTCGATATAAATTGAGGGACTTCATGATAGAGTTTTGTCTAGCTAGTTTTAAGGTTGTTGTCCTGCACCAGGAGGACGAACGTACGTATTCTGCACCAGGAGAATTCGTAGGATTAATAATGGCATCCAATCTATGGAGGATGGCCGTACATATCCTACCCAAGGAGGATATGTAGATTTAGTTTAAATTCTTTAACCCATTCCCAAACCACCGGGAATCCCATGCCTTAGAAAGTGTGTGAACTCACCTCGGTTTGCTCGGTTAGATTCTCAATATAGCTAACAGTCAAGGTCGGTCAATCACGTCCTAGTATGATTTACCAGTTAGTCATTTAGTGGCTTTCAAATAGAACACAAAGTTCCTACACGTATCTATCACATAACATGCATCACTGTAACGGTTTATGCCCATCTAAGTTTCCCGTCCATTCCCCACTCAAAATCAAACATAGGATAATGCACATAACATATATAACATGTCAAATCATTCACAGATAGCATACTCGACATTTAGACACGCAAATCACTACTTATGTCGTTTCAGCTTTTATACTCGAAACTGAGCTGTTTTTGGGGATTTTAATAAAATAGTTAACATGTTCCAAAAATTCCCAAATTTTTACAGAATGTCTTAAATGTTCCATATTTTATTGTGTAAAAATATCGGGGTCCGGTTCATCACCAATATTTTATAAAAATTCATATTCGGGACTGAACTCAGATTTTTGTATTTCTGACCACAGTCCACGAAACAATTTATTAAAAATTCTTCGTAAGTCCGATTTGCGAAATTCCAGTGGGGTAATTACAAATACTTCAGTTATTATCTACAGTAAAATTTTCATGGTCCGATTTATCACAAAACTCAGGTTATGACTGAAAGTACGACACCCATTTATTGCTGTCAAAATTCAGCTTAAGCAGCTGTTACAAATTAACACTTTAAAAATAGTAAACGGAGTCCAAAAATTACGATTCCGGTGCCATTAGAACCGTATTTCATAATAACATATTTTAGATTCAAAATATCGATTTTTCGTTGAGGTTAAGACCTGTTTACAGCCAACAGAAGTGGGCTGTAAAAGTTAGACAGATTCTGATTCTTTTGTGTTTAACCTTCTAAATCGTGTTCGATCGATTCCTTTAACAAGTTTAGTGACCACAACAACATCATATACTAATATCATTCAGTAAAGCATCAGATAATCACCCAATCATCATAATCACACAAGATCTACATGATTTACACACATATTCATCCATTAACCACCTTGTTCATTGCTTTAGTAAACTTTTAGACTTTGATCTTATATGTTCGTAATTTTTAACCGACGAAACTCTTATTAACCACTCTAGATACGTTCAAGAGTGAGTTTTAAGTGATATACCTCTAGCTCGAGGCTAGGGAAGATTCTTGATGGAAAATGGGTGGATAAAAGCTAACGGAAGTGGTCCTTCGCGTTCCGAGTGCACCAAGCTTCGTTAATCACCTTGCTACACCTTTGAGAGCTCTTGGAATGAATGAAAGGAAATCAAAAATGGTGGAAGTGTAAGAGGGGTGTTTGGCCGCAGCCTTGTTAGAGGGAGAAAGAGTGTGTTGTGGTGATATGTGAAGATGGAGGATGATGGACCCATATATATTCTCTAAACCTTAATGTCCAATGGGTCATGTGCTACCAAAGTACACTACAAGATATTTCTAAATCCAAGAGGAAATATTACATGGGAAATAGGAAGATTTCAAGATCTTGGTGTGTGATCCACATGGGGACGGTCACAAAGGGGGGGGGGGGGTATAGGGTTGGGTTTCAACTAAATGGTTAGAGAACTAGTTAGGATTAAATTGTTAAGTTAGTGCATGAAGGTGTGTTGTATAATATAAGATGTGTTAGGGTGTTCGGGGACCCTAACTGGCTCAGAAAAAGAAAACAATGTCATAGACAATATTTTTAGGTTCCGGGTAAAGTCCGGTTGTTCGGTTTGACACTGTTCCGTTAAAGCGTTTAATTAATCCGAAAAGTGTCCTATTTATATATTTTGTAACGTTTTTAATTTCTAATACTTAGGAAATCATAACGGACATATTTAATGACTTTTCTGTACTTTATTAGTGTGTTAACAAGTACATGTAAGCATAACACATAAATCAGATAGCAGTTAAATAATTCCACACAGTCGTCAAGCACTTTAATTGTCATTAATAAATTGTACGGAATACATGGAGTTTGAGGGTTGTCACAGAAAATCACTTGGAATTAGCTCATGTCTATTTGAATGTCTGTATGTTGTCCCGATACACACAATTTTGGTCTGACTCTGAAATCTTCTCTGAAAAAGTCGTGTATCTCCTCTGCTGCATCCAGATATATGCTGACCTGGAGGTGCTAGGCAACGTCAGCTTCTGCTGCATCCAGATACATGCTGACCTAGTTGTAGGTTGTCACTCTGTAGATCATTTATACACCCGAAAGAGGCCCTCAAGTGCCCAAAAGAAACCCTAGAAACCTATATCAAATTGAGAAAAACTCATTTGATCTGTATATTATATCATCTCTGCTTAAGATCTATTCTGTTCTGTTCTCAATCTATTCCCAGTTAAGATTTCAGAGATCTGGATTGTGTAACACCTGTGCCTTCACGGCCGTCAAACAAATGTCAAACCAATGAAATATTGTATTTCATACTTGGGATTTGTAAAAATATGTGTATTGTTTACACATATCAACTCCTGTTCAATTTCAAGCTTTAAATCGCTTTCTGGAAGGTTATACGCGCACTGATGCGTAAATATAACCAGTTTAATGCAACGAACACTCCGGAATAGTGAAATAGGCTTAACATACCTTAAATAACCTTTACATAACTTAGATATAAGTTTTGGAAGGTTTGGTGTGGTGAAATCAAAGTTTAAATCGCTTACAGGGACTAAATTTGACAAACTGCGAAAGTATGCCAATTTGAACTGTAACAGACATTCCGGAACATGACCATAAGTTAAACATACCATATATATCCTTCACATAGCTTAGAAATAGGCTTTGAGGGGTTCGGTGTGCTAAAATAAACTTTAGGGTCATTCAGGGACTAAAAGTGTCAAAAAGTGCACAAGTTTGCATTTTCGCGCATAACTTACGTTCTGAATACATCCGGACATCCAAAAATTTATGTAAGCATGACTACATTATATTTTAGTGTTCGCCTTAAGAAAAATCCATTCGTTTCGTCATTTGGATCGTTTTTCGCGCTTGTGCGCATTCCGTCGTAATTAAGCGAACATCGCGTTCGTACGGCCAAACGAACCAACACTCGGCATATTTTTGAGCATGTTTCATATCCACAATGTTTAGGCAACATTTTAGGGCCTTAAAGTTGGCTTTACGGGCCTTAGAAGTGTCGGAAATGGCCTTAAACACGTGCAGGGACCAAAACTGTCAATTCTGCAAGAAGTTTGCTGATCAGACAGCTAGGCGGCCCGCCTCAGTTTCTTAACATACTTAGGCGGCCCGCGTCAGACTCCCAGAACAGATCAGAATGAACAGTCAGCGTGTACCAGCTGTTTTAACCACAACCACACACTTGCAACTTGCATATTCAGCTGATAAACATCATTTTTAGGCACCACAACTTTCCGACACTTGTACGGATACGATTAAGGCACGATATTCGACAAACGATCTTAACGGTTACCCGAAAACTATAAATACCCCACCCCCCATTACTCCAAAACCACTAGAATCTGATCTAAGTGACTCTAAGTTGGAACCATTGTTTCATACCTGAGTTATTAAGATCTAGATTAGCATTCGGGGACCCTTCGTAAGTATTCTTTCGTTCTTTTCCTTATTTTATTGCTTTTCGAGTCAGAAAGTCAAACTTTGTTTGACTTTCAGCGTTGACCAGTAATGGTCAATGCGAAGTTCGTTTGAACTTCGCAACGTGAGTGTAATCACGTTGGTCATAGTCCCTTGGGACTATGCCCACTGATTACCACGTTGTCTAGGGTCGTAGGGTAAGCGATCTAATAAATCGCTTATACCTTCGAACCCGACCCAGTTTGGTCGATCATTAGGATCCGACCAAACACATTAGGTGACCATAGTAGGTAGGGAATAACCTTCCGAGGTTATACCCTATGGTCACATCGTTTAAGTAGTTGTATGATAGGTAGTTTATATGCCTTAGGTAAATTACCAGAATACCCTTTTCATGTATAATTGGTAATTAAGCATATGTAACCTAAACTTTTGTCACATAACTGATTATGTAACATGTTTAGGCATATAACACTTGTCATAGGACTAGTTAGGCGGTCCGAACGCGTTTCACGCGAACGACGCGTTAAAGTAGCATAAGCTACCTAAACGGGTCGTAACGGGTCGTAAGCAGTTAGGTTAAGTTTCATTTAGTATGTAGGCTTTGTTAAACCATATCACACGAGTCTCCACACTCGTTTGGTTTACAAACCCTAATGCTACCCAGTCTTCCGATTTAGATCCGGTTATTTAACATAGTTACCTATATTAGGTGCCGTTTGATTCCGAGATCTCTAGCACTGTTTGGTGGTTATCTTTAGACAACTGAGCAATCTCAAGTGAGTACATAGACCCCTCTTTTACTGTTTTCCAAACTGTTTTGGGGTGGAACACATGTGCCTACTTGTTACTTTCATGCTTTCCTGTTTTCACATCATATATTGCTATGTTCGTTAGTACATTATAGTACATGATTTCATTACATTTTATGCTATGTATGTCCATTGCGTTCATACTTAGTACATCGTTTTACATTTACATTTTATGCTATTTATGTCCATTGCGTGCATACTTAGTACATTGTTTTTCATCACATGCTTACATTTTGGTATGACATTTGGTTTGTTTACATGGGACAATACATTCATTAACACCGATCATGCCGTTCGTTAGTAGGTAGTGGTACCATAGGAATTGACAACTCCCGTTCCGGACGTCCCAGGGAAAGGGGATGAAAGGAATGACCGAATTCGTTGATATAAGACAGATAGACCTTTAATTTGTTTAAAGGGTTTATCACCACAGTCGCCAGGCTTGGATGTATGCATTTTCACAATACCGCATAAATGTTCATATTAAATATTTGCATGCATTTACACAAAACATAGCTTTGATTTAAACCAAGTTTTACTTCAATACTTTGTTTTTGTGCATATGGTTTAGTTGAGACCTTTCACTTGCCATACATGACATTTTGACATAGACATTTGACATGGATATTTGACATAGACATTTGACAGGGATATTTGACATAGACATTTGACATGGATATTTGACATAGACATTTGACATGGATATTTGACATAGACATTTGACATGGATATTTGACATAGACATTTTGACATGATTTACATCTTGACATGAACATATTACATTGTTTGGTTTGGTTTGATTAAGTGATTAAGTAACGATGCGTGTGTAATATGATACAAGCATGGTGGATACGCCGCTGGTACTTCCTATATATAAGTGTTTGTATGGTATTACATGTCGTAACGTTATTTGAATCATTTCAGTTTGAGACATAGAACATTTCATACAAATAACATACTTTTCACAAGACATTGATTTATAAACAACTTATCTTATGCAAACACATTTTACTTGGTTATTCATTTAACCTTACATTTATTTATACTTATCATCTGATCTTACCGTTTTTCAAATGATTTAAAAGACAAAGCAAATAACAAGGTTCATGACTAAACCTTTTCTCAAACATAAGTCATGAATCTTATTTTCACAAAACCTATGTATCTCACAGGCATTTTTATGCTGACGTACCTATTTTCACATGTGTTTTTCAGGAGTTGTTGCATAAGATGTTCAAGATACACATAGACAGACTTGGGCTTTAGTGACAATAAAAGATGCAAGACTAGTTAATTATGTTGTATTTCTTTGTTTGTTAAGACATAGTAACACTTTTAATCTATAAAACGAAACTTCAATATCCATGGTTGTGAAACATTAATTCTGTTACAACACTCCCCGATGTTTCCGCCACGTTTTTTTATGTTCTACGTGGTCGGGGTGTGACAGATTGGACTTGTGAAATATGTGGTAGGGAAGCTACTTGCATGATAGAGTGTGCTGTATATAATTCCGGGAATTGATTAGTATTTGTTTGGGTGTTCATTGTTAAGAAATCAAAACATGATAAAATTTGTTACAGGCAGTTATATGGAAAAGGTCGAGGGAGGTGAGTTTAGGAGGACAAATATACTGGCAATCATCTAGATCATTCAGTAATAGATCAGTGTTGATAAGTGTGGTCAAGCCCGAAACCCGTGATTTGATCCCTGAGCAAATTATGATATTTCCTTATTTTATTTTTGTAAATAATATTTCGATATTATTTAATTTTATGTTTGTAGGTTTTGGTCTAATAAAACATGCTCAGGAAGTTGAAGGGTTAAATAAGAAAATATTGATTTTTAAATTGGATTGCTGAAATAATTAAAAAATATATTTATTTAATAAATCCAAGTTTCAAATTGATGAGTGGTCTCGAATCGAGACTGTGGTCTCGGCCCATATCATTAGAGGCCCGGCCCACAGATTTGGGATATTTAAAGGGATCTCGACTCGAGACCCCACTGTGCACTCGAAACAAATAGTTGTCACTTTCAAAACTCTCTCTCTCTCTCCCGGCGACTTCTTGGTTTTTCCGACAATTACTCCGGTCTCGACTTGCTTTTGAAGGTAATTTGATGAACTTGATGATGTTTCAGTTGAAGTTTTGCAGGATTTTTGAAGATTTGATGAAGATAGTTTGAACATCATATGAATGTTTGAAGATGCTCATGAACCCTAAATTTGGACATATTTTGGTCTTCAAAGAAATCATGGGGTGTTTATGGTGTTTGATCCAAAACTCAGTGGATTAAAGTTGTTTGTGGGGTCTCGACTAGGGTTACGACTGAACACATTTGAACACTCGAGACATAAAGTTGCGAGTTGCAACCTCGTCTGTCTCGATTGGGGTCTCGACTCAAAGTTGAGGGTCTCGACTGAGGTCTCGGTTTAAGTTAACTCAGTCTCGACTGAGGTCACGACTCGAAACCTCATGGTTTCGACTCGAAACCTCATAGTCTCGAGTTGATTCATGTGTGTTAATCGATAGCCTATGTTCTGACTGCTGATTCAGTGTGATCTGCTTTTGAATTAAGTTGACTAAAATTTTATTCACATGTCTTTATGCTTAGTGTTTCCGTTTGGTGTAGGATATGGACTTAAAATTTATCTCAACGCACAATCAAGCTGGTTATCTAGCTTCACCCCAAGAGAAACACAAGAGATTGTATACATCGCAGATTAAAGGGTTGAATAGCTGCCGACTTGTTCATGCACTGAGAGATAATCCAGTTGTTTATGAAAGTCTTGTTCAAGATTTTTGGAAGACAACAAGATTTGAAGCACAAGGAGCTGACGGAAAGGGAATGATAGAAGCTGAGATTCAGAAGAAGAAGATCGTCATTACTGAGCAAATGATAAGAGAAGTTCTTCCGTTTGGTGATACTGAATCTGATCCAATTGAGCTTTCAAGTGATACTATAGAGGCTACTTTACCTCGTTTGAGCTATGAAGGAAAATATCCGTCACTCGTTAAGAAGTTTCTGCACCCGTATTGGCGTTTGTTGGCACACATGTTTATCTTGTGTATGACAGAAAATCGAGGGGGAATAGATCAACTGAACATTACTTAAACGGTTGCTTTCATTGCACTTATTACGAATGAGTCGTTCAACTACTTGAAGTATATTTTTGAAGGGATGAAGAGGAATGTTACTGTAGTTCGAAAAGATAAATTTATTATGTATCCAAGGTTTTTGCAGATGATTTTCAATGCTCGTTATTCTGATTTGACGCGATCAGGTGACACCTTGGAATTAAAACCTATGGGTCCTTCTTGTTTTGGTGCTCTTACTACCAAGAAGGGTACAGAAAAGAAGTTTGAGGAATGTATTCCTTTGGAGAAATTTGGTCAGTTTGCAGAGACTGAAGTTGTAGCTGCAGATCCAGTGATAGTACAACCTGTTCCAGTGAATGCAATGGTTGCTGAAGAGCATGATGTTCAGGGTGCTGGTAATGATGAGCCTGAGATAGAGATTTTAACAATTAACTCTGACGATGAGGGCATAGAAATTTTGTGTGATTCAGGAGATGATGAAGAGCTTCCTCCTGAAAAGGAAGCTGATGTTGCTGTTTCTACTGTTCCGTCCGTGATTACTGTTGAGAGTTTGGCTTTGTTGTTAAAGTCAGTGACTGATAAGATGGGAAATCCTCCTTCCAATCTTACAGTATCTAATGAAGAGCCTAGTGAGAACCCAAAGGATCCTGATTCATTGTCGTTGAAACGAAAAAGGAGGGATCCTCGACTCGGAATGTATGTTGAGCAAAATAAAGATCAATCCATGGATGTTGCTGAAGATGATGATGGATTGTATGATTTTGATTTTGAGAAGAATATCACTGATACCACCACCACTACTGAAGATATCTTTGAGTTCAACACTGACACTCAAAGAAATGTTTTGGAGACCACCACTACTGATGTTCAGGTTACAAATGTTGATACTGATACTGTTGTTGAGACAATGCCACTTGGTGTTTCTGAATCTTCAGGTCCTTCTAGAGTTGTTCTTGATGTGCCTAGCAGTTCAAGTGTTAAGAGACCTGAAGAGCCGTTTAGAATGCCATTTAATGATGATTCAAGCGATGATGATGATTTTATTAGTATGGGAGAAATGAAGAAAAGGTTAATTGTGGTTGAGCAAGATTCAATTCATAAAGACGCCAAGATCATCCAACTTGAAGATACTATAGTGCAAAAGAATCAACAAATTGAACAGCTTCAAGGAGATGTCAGTTTGCTGTTTACCATGGTTTATGATATACGTGGAAAGTTGGAAAAGAAGTTTGGACAAGAGTTTTCTAATCTGACTGATGTAGAAAACAGAAGAAAAGCCTTTGAAAAGGATGATGCTGAGAGAAGTGCAGCTATGGAACAATATTTCAAAAGAGTTACTGATCCAGTTGCAGACAAAGAAAAGGCTGAGAGAATCAAAAAGAAAAGGGAGTTTGTTATCCTGAAGAATAAGAATCTTAATCCTGATGATGATGATGCTCACGTAACTCATCATTTAATGGATGTTGGTGAAACTCTCTATGATCAAGTTGGAAATAGATCTGGTGTAGTCAGCTGGGGTTTTGATCATGATCGTCAAAGATGGTGGATAAAAAGGAAGGTTGGACCTGTTGAGTGGTACAAAAATCCAGGCCAGTTTCAGTCTTTCACTAAGATTGATTTGACTAATTTGTCTAAAGCACCTGATGTAGATGATAAGCCTGGAGGTCCTGGATATATGTTTTTCGAGAGATTGAAGAGGGAAGTTCTTCGTAACTTTTCTTCGATGCGCACAGCAGAGTCCATTGTTAAACCAGCTAAAGGCGTTAGAGATCCATATACAAACAAGCGAATGAAGATTGTGCACTGGCCAGTAACTGATAAGGAAAAGGTGATTCCTTTGGTGAGAAAGATTCCAAAAGGTGCTTTGAAGTCCTTGCATTTTTGGGCTTATGATGAGCGTTTAGGGCAGGCATTAATTGTTTGTGATGATGATGTGAATTTTCGCTTGGTGGATCAAGTTGATTTGCTGAATCTTGCTTATGAAGATCTGGAAGTGTTAGCACGCAATCAAATTAGAGCAACTGAACAATATGAAGAAATTGCAAAGGCATGGACTGGTGCTGTTGCTTCAGCGATACATATTCGCACAAAAGGTTTTGGTGGGCTCAAAGATCGTTTGGGTGTTGCTCGTGATAGTTGAAGTCTCAAGACTCTCTATGCATAAACCTAGGGGGAGATTGTTGGAACCTCAAGGTTTATACATTGAGAGATACTAAAGTTTAGGGTTGATCTTGTAATGTTTAACTAAGATGTTTTGGGTCGGATATATGTATTGGGTTTTAGTGTGATCTCGAGTGGGCCTAGGTTGGTTTCGATCCATCATAGGTAGTATATAAGTAAACCCTTGTAATGTTTAGAAGGTTGATCGCTTGGCAGAAGGTTAGAGGTCACTCGAGATTAGTTGCATATCTTGTATTAGCCATCGATTCTAAGGTGAATGCAAGATAGTGTTTTGATTTGCTTATTGTGTTTATTTTACTCTATTGTTTTCTTGAATCCGCTTGTGTTTGGATTCCGCACTTACACAAGTTAAACTTGATATCATTGAAAGATCCTCTCGGGTTTTACATCTGCATTGACCAGTTTATGGTCAACATGAAGTTCGTTTGAACTTCATAACGTGAGCGTAATCACGATGGTTTTAGTCTCTTGTGACTATACCTACTGATTACCACGTTATCTAGGCTTAGTGACGAGTCGTAGTTTCGGCCAAAATGCGTGTTCTTGCGTATTTTGTAACCAAACTACTTTTAGGTATCAAAATCGTTTGTTTTGATACCAAACCTGTTTTCAAACTTCGTTAAACATGTTTTAACATGTTTAGCTCGTCACTTTAGGTTTAGTGCTTATATAGGGTCGTAAGGTAAGCGATCTAAATAATCGCTTATACTTTCGAACCCGACCCGTTTGGTCGATCATTAGGATCCGACCAAACACATTAGGTGACCATAGTTGTATAGGGAATAACCTTCCGAGGTTATACCTTATGGTCACTTCGTTTAGTTAGTTGTATGATAGGTAATTTATATGCCTTAGGAAAATGACCAAAATGCCCTTTTTGCGCATAAATTCATTTTAAGCATATGTAACCTAAATTTTGACATCTAAACTGATTAGGCAACATTATTAAACATGTTAAGGCATATATTACTTATCATAGGACTAGTTAGGCGGTTCGAACGCGTTTTACGCGAACGACGCGTTAAAGTAGCGTAAGCTACCTAAACGGGTCGTAATGGGTCATAAGCACTTAGGATAGGTTTCCTTTTAGAATGTAGGCTTTGTTAAACCATATTACATGAGTTTCTATACTCATTTGGATTACGAAACCTCATTTTATCCGATCTTCCGATTTAGGTCCGTTTATTTACATAGTTACCTATATTAGGTGCCGTTTGATTTCATGATCCCTCTCGCTTTGCTTGGTTGTTGTTCAAGACTTCTAAGCACCCTCAAGTGAGTACATAGACCCCTCTTTCACTGTTTTTCAAACATTTTAGGGTGAAACACATGTGCCTACTTGTTACTTTCATGCTTTCCATGTTTTCATATCATATACTTGCTATGTTCATTAGTACACTATTAGTACATCGTTTTACATTACCTTTTATGCTATGTATGTCCATTTAGTGCATACTTAGTACATTATTTTACATTTCATTTCATGCTATGTAAGTCCATTTGTTGCATACTTAGTACATTATTTTACATTTCATTTCATGCTATGTATGTCCATTTGTTGCATACTTAGTACATTATTTTCATAAAACATGCTTACATTTTGGTATGACATTTGGTTTGTTTAAATGGCTCAAAAATACATTCATTAACATTAGCTACGCCGTTCGTTTGTAGGTAGTGGTACCATAGGAATTGACAACTCCCGTTCCTGACATCCTAGGTATGTTTGGATGGAAGGAATGACCGAATTCGATAAACATAACTCAGATAAATCTTTAATTCGTTTAAGGGTTTATCGCCACAGTCTCAAGGCTTGAATGTATGCATTTTCACAACACCGCATAGATGTTTGTATCAGTAAAGAATGCATTATTTTACAAAACATAAATTTTGATTATAATTTATCAATTGCATTGTTTTGTACATTTCTTTCTTATAGGGTTGAGTAAATGCTTTTAATCAATAAAGGCTTTTTATTCACTCTACATTACATTTGTTTACACAATAACATTTCAACATTTGTTTAAACATTACATTTAGTTATACATGAACATTTTTACATTGGTGGTTTGTTTGGGTAAGTGATTTAAGTAACGAGACGTGTGTACTATGATAAAAGCATGGTGGATACGCCGCTGGTACTTCCTATATATAAGTGCTTTTATGATATTACACATAGTAGCGTTATTTATATCATTTCAATTTTGACATATTACATTTTACACAATTAACATATCTTTACAAAACATTGTTTTACAAACAACACATTTTATACAAATTCATTTTTACTTGGTTATTTACTTAGCCATACATATCTCTTTTATATCATCTGTTTCCTTATCGATTTTTATATGATTTATAAAACAAAAACATTTTTCAAGGTTCATGACTACTTTTGTTAAACCTTTTCTTTAAACTTACAGGTCATGAATCCTAAATCAATAAAACCTATGTATCTCACAGGCATTTTTATGCTGACGTACCTATTTTCACATGTGTTTCAGGAAATGATGCATAGGATTGATCAAGTTACACTTAGGCGGACTTGGGCCTTAGTGACAATAAAAGATGCAAGACTAGTTAATTATGTTATGCTTCCTTGTTATTAAGACATTGTAATTCTTTTAAATCAATAAAACAACATTTAAATTTCCATGTGTTATGAAACAATGATTATGTTACAACACTCCCTGACAATTCCGCCACGATTTATTGTTTTACGTGGTCGGGGTGTGACAGAAGAGTTGGTATCAGAGCTCATGGTTATAGGGAATTAGGTTATTAGTAATGCTTTGACCTAGTCTATAACCTTCCTAGGACCCTAATGCGAGTTTACTTGCGTTTAGTCATAAAACAATACCGTCACCTATCCTTAGGCGACAACCACAACAAGAACACAAATTTCAAAACCGCTTTGAAAAACTAATCATCTGTTCTAGGATGATTTATTCCAAGGTTTTGAACCCTCTAAGTTTTCAAAATCTCAAAGTTTGGGTCTTATAATGTGAACATGTGCAAACTGGAAGGGTGAATGCCTGTACTCCGAGTTTTCTGTCTAAGGCTAGAGTGTTCGTACAAATCCGCAGTATCAGACCAGTCACTCTTACCTGGGAACTCTTGGGGTGAGTGTTCACTTATAGGCAAGCATGTCTTCAGAGATACATTAATATGACCCGTTTACTTTGATTTGTCACCGTCTCATTTGTTTGCCTTAGGTAACAAACAAATGATCGCAATTTTATGCATTGCTATTCTGTTTTGTTTATCCGATAACATTTCACTTGTTTCTTCCTATGTCTTTCACTTCCTCCAGAATGTCTCTTCATCGCAGCGACACTCAAATATCCGAGCAAACTGCCAAATTTGCCCAGCAAACAGGCGAGGTAATCTTGAAGTCTGTGGATTTAGGTGTTGCCATGTCTCGTCTCAATAATGAAGTCAACCAAGAAGCATCGAAAGAAGCAGAAGCCAAGCCTTCGAAAAAGTCAAGGAAGCGTAAGGCTTCAAAGAAACCCGCAGTAGTTGCACCAAATCAAGCGGGACCTAGCCAAGTGGCAACACCACCAGCCAGGAAGCCGTACTTGGGAGTTGCCCCATGGTGCAATCGATGCAACCGTCATCATTCAAATCAGATACCCTGCTTCAAATGTACCCACTGTGGACGATGGGGACATTTCGTTGACATATGCCGCTTTGCTATTCAAGACAAAGCTGTTGCAAACCTTGCTGCTGCTCAACCTCCTGCCAGGAAACCTTATGCCGGTACTGCACTGATGTGCAGCAAGTGTAATGCACCTCACCGAGCTTACCTGCAGTGTCGTCTGTGTACATCATGTGGATGACTCGGTCACCTGGCAAATGCTTGTCAATTCAACCCAATCCAAGGTGGTCCAAACCAACCCCAAGTCAACCCTGCTCAAGCTCGTTTACCGTCTGGTACTTGGTACAACTACGGTGCGACGAGCTATTTCAGGAACAAGTGATCAGAGATTTTCAATGCAAATCTGACCCACGGATAAGCATTTGGCTGAATATAAGATGTTGTTGTTTTAATCTTATGCTTTTGTTTTCTTTGTTTTTCTTGTAATGTGAAACAATCTGTTGGGTTTATAAATAAATTGTTGTTCACAATTCTGATATACAAGTGTAGTTACATGTGTGTATGGCATTTCCCTATGATACCTACATCAAAGAACTATGTTCTTTAAACAAACGACTCTTGTGATTCCCCCTTTCATGTGATCACTCATGATTTCCTCAAAAATTTTAAGTACTCGTTTCATTCTAAGAGACGAAGTACAGGAAATAAAGCGACATTATGAGTGATCGTGTTTTTTGCACATTTGTGCCTTTAAATCCTTGGTTTGATAACTAAGGGTATTCCTCAATCTCATACCCATTACATTCTGATTTTCATAACAACATGCATAGCCTAAGTTTTCAAAACAACCTTTATGATTTCAAAACATTCCATATAGTTTGAAAACATTTTTAACATAGTATATTTACTTAATATATCAAGTGCATGATTTCAAAAGCATCATTCATGTTTTCGAAAAAAAAAATCGTATACATAATTTCAAAATTCATCTCGCATGATTTTAACACATTTTATAAGTATACTTATCTAATACATTTATTTTATGATTTCAAAAGTATTATGTAAAATTTCAAAAAAAACATTAAACCCATTTCAAAAAGAACACCATGTATAGTTTTCAAAAACATTTTTCTCATACACTAACTTAACCTTCAAATTCTGCTTCATATGTCGCCTTGGTATATCTAGCACCCCAACTTCATAAGCATTTTACCTCATGTTTTGACTTAAGCACGTCTAGTGCAAGGTTTTGAAACGCCTCCCGCTTTTTCAAATCACAAAATCCATATGGGATCTTCTTACCTTCACAATTAGATCCTTGTAGATGATTATCGTTCAAAATCAGAGTCCTTCATTGGATTCCTTGTATGCCTTAATTCGAACATTTCGATTCCTTATAATCAAAATTGAATTTTCTTTTTAAGATCTTCCTATCTTTATAGTTAGATTCTTGGAAATATTTAAAGTGCCAATCAAAATCCACGAATTGGATACCTGGTGTGCTTTAAATTCATGTGCAAAATTTACAAAATGATAACAAATTAAAGATCAAGATAAACAATTTTGTGGTTATGTAATTATGTGTTATGTGTTTTCTTTTGTGTTTTTGTTTTCATTATCCAAATCCTCGTAGAATCTTCCATATCTTCATGTGAAAGATTCATAGTAGGATATCCAAAGGTACTACCCTAAATCCTTAATGGGCTTCTACGTAATCGTTAAGACCCTTGGATTATATAGTACCATTCCATAATTCAAAAGAGACCCCTTTGAGTGGTCTAAGTCAAAAGATTGATTCAGAATCTGGTTAAGAATGACATGTGGTGATATAGCCGAACAGACTCCTTGGTAGTCTATTTAAATCATTTATTGATTTAAGTAAAAGGACCCTATGGTGGTCTAGTCACGCTCATCACAAGTTTGTTCATTTGGTTTTCCCCTACACATTATAAAATGTGCTGTCGGACTATGCAAGGAATTATGTAATTATGGATGCGTACATAATTATGAAGTTCAGTGCACAGGAGCCCAGTAAGATTTATCATGTGTAAGAACCTATGGTGGCAACAATAACGAAACGTGGACAATGTAATGAAGGTACGGTGGACGCACCAATAACGCTTTATATACTTGTATATAAGTGTCCCTCTTACATTGCAAGCGTGATGTTATTTAAAGTTACTAGAAGTTCAGGACTCTAACCAGTGTTGTTTGATCTTTTCAACTTCATGTTTCAAGCTCTCACAAGTTTCCTCTAGATAAATTTCGGGACGAAATTTCCTGAAGTAGGGGAGACTGTGACACCCGTGTCACTTCAACCATCAAACAAATACCAAACCAATGAAATATTGTATTTCATACTTGGGATTTGTATAAATATGTGTATCATTTGCACATATCAATTCTTGTTCGATTTCGGGCTCTAAATCGCTTTCTGGAAGGTTATACGCGCATTGATGCGTAAATATAACCAGTTTAATGCAAAAAACACTCCGGAACAGTGACATAGGCTTAACATACCTTAAATAACCTTTAGATAACTTATAAATAAGTTTTGGAAGGTTTGGTGTGCCGAAATCAAGTTTATTCGCTTACAGGGGCTAAATTCGACAAACTGCAAAAGTATGCCGATTCGTACTGTAAAGAACATTCCGGAACTTGATCATAAGTTAAACATACCCTAAATATCCTTTACATAGCATAGAAATAGGATTTGAGGGGTTCGGTATGCTAAAATAAACTTATTTGATCAATAGAGACTAAAAGCGTCAAAAGTGCATAAGTTTGCATTTTCGCGCATATCTTACGTCCTGAATATATCCGGACATCCAAAAATTTATGTAATCATTAAAATATTTTATTTTAGTGGTTGGCATGATAAAATTCCATTCTTCGCGTAATTTGGATCGTTTTTGCGTTCATTACGATTTCCGCCGTAATTAACCGAACAACGCAACCATACCCAAACGAACCGACATCCGAGTTGTTTTTGAGCATATTTTAAGTTCCATATACTTTAACTTTATTTTAGATCCTTGAAATGGGGTTAACGAGGCTTAAAAGTGCAAAAAAAATCAAGTTTTACAAGTGCAGGGACCATTTTTGAAATTTCTGACAGATACATTGAATTTGGTCCATTTTTGAGATTTTGATGGTTTTAACCCATGGTTTTGCACCCTATGGGCTGGTATTTAATGGTTTTTATGATACTATGTACTCATATTAGGGGCTCCCATGGTTTTAGAAAACAATGGGTGCAAGTGTACGGCCTAGATCAAAGCTCGGGTTTCAAGAAACGATCTTAACGGTTCTATGAAATCTATAAATACCCCCACCCACTTCACTCTCAAACTCACACCTTTGATCTGAATTTGTTCTCTAAGTTGATGTGTTATCACTTCATACCTGAGAATATTCGGATCAAAGCTTCCATTCTTGGACCCGTTGTAAGTCCTCTTTCGTTCTTTTACGCGTTTTAGCGTGAAAGTAAAACTATGTTTGACTTTCTGCATTGACCAGTTTATGGTCAACATGAAGTTCGTTTGAACTGAATAACGTGAGCGTAATTACGATGGTTTTAGTCTCTTGTGACTATACCTACTGATTACCACGTTATCTAGGCTTAGTGACGAGTCGTAGTTTCGGCCAAAATGCGTGTTCTTGCGTATTTTGTAACCAAACTACTTTTAGGTATCAAAACCGTTTGTTTTGATACCAAACCTGTTTTCAAACTTCGTTAAACATGTTTTAACATGTTTAGCTCGTCACTTTAGGTTTAGTGATTATATAGGGTCGTAAGGTAAGCGATCTAAATAATCGCTTATACTTTCGAACCCGACCCGTTTGGTCGATCATTAGGATCTGACCAAACACATTAGGTGACCATAGTTGTATAGGGAATAACCTTTCGAGGTTATACCTTATGGTCACTTCATTTAGTTAGTTGTATGATAGGTAATTTATATGCCTTAGGAAAATGACCAAAATGCCCTTTTTGCGCATAAATTCATTTTAAGCATATGTAACCTAAATTTTGACATCTAAACTGATTAGGCAACATTATTAAACATGTTAAGGCATATATTACTTATCATAGGACTAGTTAGGCGGTTCGAACGCGTTTTTCGTGAACGACGCGTTAAAGTAGCGTAAGCTACCTAAACGGGTCGTAATGGGTCATAAGCACTTAGGATAGGTTTCCTTTTAGAATGTAGGCTTTGTTAAACCATATTACATGAGTTTCTATACTCATTTGGTTTACGAAACCTCATTTTATTCGATCTTCCGATTTAGGTCCGTTTATTTACATAGTTACCTATATTAGGTGTCGTTTGATTTCGTGATCCCTCTAGCTTTGCTTGGTTGTTGTTCAAGACTTCTAAGCACCCTCAAGTGAGTACATAGACCCCTCTTTCACTATTTTTCAAACATTTTGGGGTGAAACACATGTGCCTACTTGTTACTTTCATGCTTTCCATGTTTTCATATTATATACTTGCTATGTTCATTAGTACATTATTAGTACATCGTTTTACATTACGTTTTATGCTATGTATGTCCATTTAGTGCATACTTAGTACATTATTTTACATTTCATTTCATGCTATGTAATATGATAAAAGCATGGTGGATACGCCGCTGGTACTTCCTATATATAAGTGCTTTTATGATATTACACATAGTAGCGTTATTTAAATCATTTCAATTTTGACATATTACATTTTACACAATTAACATATCTTTACAAAACATTGTTTTACAAACAACACATTTTAAACAAATTCATTTTTACTTGGTTATTTACTTAACCATACATATCTCTTTTATATCATCTGTTTCCTTATCGATTTTTATATGATTTATAAAACAAAAACATTTTTCAAGGTTCATGACTACTTTTGTTAAACCTTTTCTTTAAACTTACAGGTCATGAATCCTAAATAAATAAAACCTATGTATCTCACAGGCATTTTTATGCTGACGTACCTATTTTCACATGTGTTTCAGGAAATGATGCATAGGATTGATCAAGTTACACTTAGGCGGACTTGGGCCTTAGTGACAATAAAAGATGCAGGACTAGTTAATTATGTTATGCTTCCTTATTGTTAAGACATTGTAACTCTTTTAAATCAGTAAAACAACATTTAAATTTCCATGTGTTATGAAACAATGATTCTGTTACAACACTCCCCGACAATTCCGCCACGATTTGTTGTTTTACGTGGTCGGGGTGTGACAGTAAAGGACCTTTAACATAAGCTTTTATCCACTCCATTTCATCTAGTGATCATCCCTAGCCTTGAGCTAGTAGTAAGAACACTCTACACTTCATTTTACATCTTATTTTGGTGGTTAAAAGAAGATACAAGTTATTAATCTTAAAGAACACTAAGAATCTTGAACTTGAAACTTGAACATAAGACTAAATACATAAGAAATCATGATGTTTATGTGTTGTTATGCTTGTTGAATGTTGTTTGCTCATGATTTTGATGTTGATCATCATATGATCTTGCTAGATAGTGATTAAAGACATAATCTAGCAAGATGAGAGGATGGTTATGTTAAGATCAAAGTGATCATCCTCATATAAATCATGAACTTGAAAGTATAAGTTGTTTTTCTTGTAAAGTGATGAACAAAGTGAGTGTAAAGTCTTGTAAATCTATGATTTCAAGAATGATTTTTCAATAAATCAAGTTAAAAATACAAAGTTTACTTAATCTTGGTTCTTAAAGAAATTAACCTCATTTTTAGTGGTTAATCAAGTGTAGGATCATGTATTTAACAAGAAAAATCCAAGAAGAAATATTTTTAGAATAATGATTTACAAGTTGTGAAGATCTAATTTCTTTAAAAATGATGATTTTAAATAAACAACCACACTTTAAAGGGTAACTAGGCTTACTAAATACACTAGTAAGTTACTACAAATTTTTGTAAATTTTCAAGTTCATGAAGTAGTAGTTTATGCTTGATTTTGGCAAATTGGTAAGTGTAGATTCATTTGTTGATGATTGTGTTGATTTATAAAAGAAAATGATATGCTTTGAAAGCATGGAAACCTCCATTTTTAGGGGAAACTGTGGCAAAATTTTTCTAGAAATTAAACACTTAGAAAAATATTTTTAAACAAATATTTACAAGTATATTTTAAACCATGAATTTTCATATAAAGTTTGCCATTAGTTTTTTTACAAAGATTATAAATATTGGAGGTTGATTTTGTAAATAAAAGTGACTAAATATGTATTTAAGAAAATATATATTTAGATGTCACTATATGTGTGATTATTTGTATATTATGTGTATTAGTTATATTATTTTAGGACTTGAAATAATATAACTCACCAAAATACCAAGAAATTACAATCCAAAATATTACCAAAATTCCAAGAGAAGGAATATATAAATAATACCCACAATATTGGAGAAACCGAACAACGAATATAACTCACAAAAACATTTTTAAAACCAAGTTCACTATAACTAGTGGCTCTGATACCAATCTGTCACACCCCCAAAACACCACATGCGGGAACCCCCGCAAGGCGTGTGACGTACCAGGATCTAGCCACCAATCACATTGAACTCATACATGATTTAAATAAAACTTTCATTTATTAAGATAAAGTATTACATTACATAAAGTATAACTCGTTGTATTCAGCGGAAGCGTAAATCATTTGTTAAGTGTCACATAAACCGAATGTACAAAAACCATTAAACTTGTCTCGCGATTCCATGCATTACGACCCATGACCACTCCAACATCCCAGATAGCAAGTTCCACATCCACACATACCTATAACCTGCGAGCATGCACACAAGTGTATCAGACAACGCTGGTGAGTTCATAGTTATACGAAAACGTTAGTTACCAAGTGTTTAATTCCATTCATTGATTACAATGTTGATAATACCTCGGATACAAGACGGCTCCTGATTTATTTTGCCCTTTCCCAAATGCTCCTATCAAAGCATTAGTCATGACTAGGTTATTAGTTCACACCCGTCCTCTCTGGTACGGGGTGCGGGTGCCAAACCTAAGTAGCGCGACCAACTAATACCCTGTTACCTTTCAGGTAACAAACAACAAGGAGGGACTTTAATGGTGATAGGACGAGAATATTATCCAACATTCCAGATTTTACCCACAAGACATATTCCTCTCAGGAATACCCATGATTTACCCAAAAACCTATCACTCTCAGGGATACCCAATGACTGTCCCAACCACCGGGATGCATGCTCAAGAGAAATGAACTCACCTTAGACTGCTCGGTATGTTATGTCACGTTATTCACGGTTGGTCAACAAATCCTAACATGGTTACCGATAGCAATCAGTTTTGCGTACAAGGAGTCACATATTTTATACACACATTAAACAAGTAACGTATAAGAAATACACGTATCGACATTCATAAGTGTCTTAACAGTTAATCACACAACATAACAGCCTACTAACATCGTATAGTCCATATAAATGCACGACCCATTGTCCTATGGCCCATTTAGGGTGCGTATGGTCGGCACCCCAAGTGTGCGACCCGTTTATGGTGTGCGGCCCAGTACAGCCCAGCCCACACAATTGTGCGTCCACCAGTTTAATTCTGTGGGCTAGTGATGTTCGGCCCAACATAAGAGGGGCGGCTAGTAACATGTGTTCGGCCCATCAACACCACGCAGCCCAAAGCATGTGCGATTCCGTTAATACTCCCGGCCCAAAGATGATTATGCGATTGGGCCTGATGTGTTTCAGTTTAATAAGTGGCCCATACACATATTTAGATAAAACAGATAAGACAAGTAACTTTCAAATCATATAACTTATCTATCCCAAATCATACGATGATCAGATGAGTTGTACCCTAGGCATGCATGTTTGTACAATTCATAAAAAAACCTAACATCAACATCCATACTTAAACAAATAACAAAGCTTCTCTTAACGATTTGGAGACATCATTATCATCATTAACACTTAGCACCATATAACTGACTTCATCATCAATACCACTTAAACACTAACAGAAATCATCATGTTCATCTAAAATAAATTTACGGATATCATCATTGTCTTTATTGTTTTCTAACAATCAACAGAAATCGTTTTCATCATTTAACAGCAATTATTGC